>VZRN01000986.1:220837-273117 GCA_013397935.1 Dasyornis broadbenti | reverse complement strand
AAAAAAGTCAAGGGTGGTTTTTTTTTTTTTTGTTTTTTTTTTTTTTTTTTTTTTTTAATTTAAGAAAGCTTTACTTAAACAAACACTGAGGAATGTTGTTCTCCATAGAGCTTACAGAGGAGGTCAGACTCCATGAAAGCAGACCCTTTTGACTTCTGCTTTCACAAACCACAAAGAACATATCACACGGCTAACACCAGTGGTGGACAGAGCAGAGAGTTACCTGCCCAACTTCTTGATTACAAGCACATCAATTACCCTGGAAACAGGTGCTCTGCTGCTCCCACCTTACCCTATTCCCAGTTAGATTGTAGTCATCTGATTACTAACTACTTAAATTATTCCATTGTGAATTACCGTGTGCGTTACCCATGACAGGGCCATGTCACTCAATAGGAACATTCTAGATCCATAATTAACACTGACAAATGAAGTATGCTGTTTATTAATCTCCTTAGGGAAGCGCTGTATTAAAAAAATCCAACCAAACACACAAAAACCCTCGACAAACAAACAACTAAAAGAACCCCAATAACTCCCCCAGTAAAATAAAAAATACAATACTTTTTTCTAAGTTTGCACTTAGCAAACTGTTTGGATTGATGCCTGTTGCATTATTTTGTGCACCAACAGAAACTAGAGAATATGTAGTAGCAAACTTGTAGCAAAAAAATCTTTCTGTCAGTGCTGTGATTAAAATCCCACTTGAATGAGATGTGTTATCTTCAGGGCCAGTCTTCAGAATAGCAGAGTCCTTTACTTATTTGGCAGTTAGCAGCACACTTTGTAATTCATCCGTTAAGTACAAACTAAACAGTGACCTAGAGAGAAAAAGGGCCTGAGAGAAACAACAATTCTTGGGAACTCCCGTCTGTAGTATATTAGTAGTATGACTTAAACCATTTATCCTCACTGGATTCTAGCATTTCAAAATGAATTGCTATCAACTCAAACTGCTGTGAAATTTGCCATGCTGATTTAATCACCTTGCTGCTGTGTGATCTGTTGAAGATATTGCATCATCTCTGGCTGCCTTTTGAAGGCATGCAATGTAGCAAAATCTTTCAGGAGCCCTTCCAAAAGCATTCTACTGACTCAGATCTGCAGAACTGACCATTAAGTAACCACCTACATTACAAAGAGCGATAGCTGCCTTTAGAATCACTGGGGCTTTTTTTTTTTTTTTTTTTTTTTTTCACAAAATCAGTTTCAGAAGCTGAAAGTGCTTGACTATTTGTTGTTTTCTTGTAATTGTGTTCTCTATAGCATTCTAATATAGAAGTTGATAAACATGTTAAGGAGTCTGAATAAAATACTTTGTTGTAATTAAGACTGTTAACTCTCTTTTTTTTTTTTTTTTTAACCTATCCTCTAAAGGGTCATTTAAAGAACTGAATTTAGCAGAAAGTTTTAAATGTAAAAAACTTTTGAATGCAATTATCATCTTGGGTATGATTTTGGGTGAAATGCTAAAGCTACATTGTGTACAAATAGAAATTTACCAGGACTGTCTGGGACAAACCCTTGTGGCTCACCTGAATTATTTTCTTTCCAACCTAGGTAACTAGAAGTATCCATGACTTTTCCTGTAATTTTCTAACAGTGCAAGTGAACAACACAGATTACAAGTTGGTTACCAAGGGTACTCTCTATGCCTCATGCTGAAATTCCTTCTCTTGGCTAATTCACATTGCTGGACAGCAAACAACAGAAACTTCAAACTACATATCTTCTTAAAGTTTATTCTCATTAAAGTCTCATTAAAGTCCAGTGACTTGAGGTCTGGTGCTTCACACTAGAAATCATTCCCCGTTCTCAGGCCTGCTGACTCACTGATTCATACTGAATCATATTCAGTGGTTCCAACTGGTTTTTGTATTTTGTACACATTGCTTTGAGTCAATTTTTCAAGCATTCTGTACAAAGAAACCAAATACTACTACATGTGAACATGGCTTAGATGCACACTTGCCTTACCTGTTTATATTTATTTTCTCTCTGGAAAACAGACTGATTTGAATGCATGAAAAACTTTACATTTTCATTCTGCCGCAAAAATAATACCCCATCCTTTTCCCTCCCCCCCTCCCCTTTNNNTTTTTTTTTTTAAACCCTATCGCATCAGTTGTGCTGAGAAAACTTTGTGGGGTATCACTACCTTTTGTGAAAAACTTAGAGGTTCAATGTTTCTGAAAAAGAGTGGCTGCAGCAACAAAATGGAACCAGACAAGGCTTTCTTCAGAGCATCGTTACCAAGGCACCCAACTCCCCAGCCTCTCCACTTGTCTTCCCAAGCAGGTCCTGCCAGATTTGCCCAGCTGTGAGGAGTGAGGAATCTATGTTTTTTGGAAGTTCACAGTGGAGGTAACAACAGGGTTAAAAACATACTTCCTAAACTTTTGCAGCCTCAGCTTCATTGGATCATGGTTAAAAGGTGCTCCATATTCTGTACTTTCTTCTCTTTCTCCAAATGAGTACAAGAGAAAAAGTTTGTGACAAAAAAAGACCATATTGTTGATAACATTGGCTTTTAAGGACATTTTCTACTGGTGGGATTTTCACTGCTCATGTGGGACCACCTTTTGTGTTCTGCCAATGAATTCAGCTGGAAATGTCGAAGAATGCAAGCTGAAGCAGGTGACATATGCAACTTTTCCCAGAGATCAGATTAGAATTTCCTTCCTTTCCCATGTTGGAGAGAAAAAGAGCTTGCTGTTTCTGATATTTGTAAGCAGTCTACTTTGGAGAGAAAGAATTACCCTCGAGATTTGTTCTTTCAGGGTATTGCCCAGTTCCCTTCCGGCAAACATTAACCCTATTGCACCAAACTCGGTATTTACAACACCACTTGACTCTGTAAGATGCCTTACATCACCATCACTCACTTCAATGCTCTTTATGAAAGTCATAGTAAAGGAAGAAACACAAACTAAACCACGAAGACCAGACAGAATGCATATGGAGCTGAAAGGAAAGGTACCACTATGGATGCACCAGACTGAGTTATTCTCTTTCCAGTCTATCTACTACTGCATGAAAATTCCCAGGTTTCCAGCCCAGTAGTTTTATCTGTCTAAATTCCTGGCACACATGTTTTGACTCAACAGGGATATGGAAAACACATATTGCAGATACCGTTCAATGATGGGAAGTTTCGAACCCTCTTCCCAGTCTTAGAGGTGTATCAATGAAGCTGATTTCTACAGACATGGATTTGTATCAAAATATATCATTATAGGCAGTTAGTTAACTATTTCAGACATAATTCATGTCTTTTAATTATTTTCTTTCCTTCACAGAGGTACCACTTCAATAATTATTTTCCCCTTCTAACATGGAAATCCATTCCCAGGGAATTAAGGGAAACAAATTACTGTCTATTATGATGTTGCAACTCCTAACCGCAGGGTTCAGCATCAAGAAGTAAAGAACAATTATTGGAACATTAGGCCTTAACTAAACATTTCAGTATTTGGCAGGGCATACTCTAAACCAACAAGGAAACAGACAGCCATGCATAGTGTGCTCACACTTGGTAGTTATAAAAAGTAATTGGAACAAGGCTTTAGGACTTCGAATTTTAGTAGCATTATATAGAATTTTGGCATAGAGGCTGTGATACTAAAACGGAGCACTTAAAAAAATATATTTTTTGGTAATTTGCTTTTGTTAAAGCACGTGGTAGTATAGAGTTAATGCTTTGCATGGACCTTCACAAGGGTTCCTGAGATTTTTTGACTAAACAGACCTTTTATCAGTTGTTTTGAAAACCATGCTCTTTGAAAAACAGAAGTGCTGACCCAGAGACCACCTTATATCTCCTCACCGAACACAGCAGGAGAAAGCCTAAAATATTGAAGCTATACAACCCATTTGCAAGATTTGAAGGTCAGCCTGCACTTTCGGTTACCCCAGAATATGCCAAGCTTCAGAAGTTAATTCAAGTTTTCTCAAGAGAAGGGAAAAGCTTTTCCTGGAATGAAAAGTTTGGTTCCTCTTAAAAAGCTGGAATGTGTGTCCTTTTGGATACGAGAGGTCAGGGCCCTCGGAAAATAAGTGAGTTTTGAAACCATAGACATTAAGAGCACACAAAACTTGGAGCTGTGAAAAGAGGAGAACAATTAATCTACATTAACAGGCTGTGAAGTTCCCATATTGAAAGAATATGTAAATGTGGAAACCACATGCAAAATACAACAGATAAAAATCTCGTCCCCATTACTGTACTTTTCACGTGATATCAAGTTTCCCACCTTTTTAAAATTTATCTATCCATATGGTTAGTACAGGCTAGAGATCATTATCCAGCAGCCATTCTGTTTCAGATCCAAAGAGCAGATGACAATTCTCACAAGGAGTCAATGGCCCTGCAGCACTGTCACCCTCTTGGGAGACACAATCCTCTTTCTGCAGCCTGACTTCATGGCATGGAAGATCTTTCTAATACCCCCTGCCTTCTTATTATGAAAAACAGACCCTGAGGGCTGCCAAGCTCCTGCCTTCTCTGACGTGGCGTCACAGACAGACTGTCACCCAGTCACCAGAAACCCGAGGCAGAACAAACACTACAGTCACACTCCGTGCCTAAACCTTTCCTATGTTGTCTGTTCAGCAATGGCAAGAGACAGGGTTGAAATCTCACTCGTGAGCTGGTCACAGACCAGGCATTCCTGTGCTGACCAGAGCTCACCTTCCTCCTTGGAGAAGCTGTACCACAGTGGCAGAGCCCCAGTCCTACCTGCAGCCTCAGCCTCACACCCTGACCTGGCACACCAGCTGCTCTTCTATTCCTGACAAGGATCCTGCAGGGACAAACAAAAACAGTGTTTCTAGTTTGGCCCATCACGTCCACTTGTCCAAACTAAGTACAAAAAATGCTATAATATCCCTTTTGTGGTCTGCAAGGCATAGTCTTCTATCCCAAGCTGAGCTAAACACAGAAGACCAGCTCTGCCACCTACCAACATGATCCTCGTTTTAGATTAGACATCAGGAAGAAACTCTTCAATTTGAGGGTGGCAAGGAACTGAAACCGATTGCCCAGAGAAGTTGTGAATGCCCCATCCTTGGCAACATCCAAGATCAGTGTGGACAGGGCTCTAAGGAACCTGGTTTAGTTGAAGATGTCCTGCCTGATTGCAGGGTTGTCAGACCAGATGACCATTACAATATCCCATGCAACCCAAACTGTTCTATGATTTTATACAATTAGCAGTGAATTAAATCAACCAGCCTTAAGTATCACTGACACACCTCTCCCCACCATATGACTACATTTTTGGTGTCTACAGCAGCAAGTGATTAGGTGACCAATTAAACCTCTCAAAACCAGAGTGTTTCCAAATATAGTAATTAAGAAAACAAACAAACAAAAGTATTCAATAAATAACAGCAATCCATCACTGACATTGGTTTGCTGTCCCGACTTTGGTTGAAGACAGAGTATGCTGTTTCTCCCACACTGTTTCCAGCAGAGATGTGGTTTACACTGGCAAAAGGCTTAATTAAACTGATTCCCAGGACAGGCATAGCTCTCTGCATTATTTGCCATCAGACCAATATTCCTAAGAAGCAAAGTTTTAAGCACAGACCACATTCCATGTTCCTCCAATCTCATCACTATCCTAGGTGATACTGGAACACAATCATATTTACATGGCCTCAGCTAGCTGCAGACTCCTGAGTCCACCAGTGTTTCCAAATCTATTGCAACCTGCTTCAGTGTTCTCAAAGACCAAGGAGTTAATTCATCACAGCATTGTCTTTGTCCAGGTCCCCTTGCATGCCATCACTGGTAGTCACTGGTTGGCTCCAACAAGCCTAAGAGCAGGTGCTAAAAGCGCTCCTTAGAGCCTGAGTGTCTGACCACGCTTTGGGCTGAGCACAGCATGAAGCAGCTCATTGCTTTCCGGCCCTTCACAAATGTCAGTTGAGCCATCTTAATTCACCATGAGGTCTCTTAGACAAAATCCAATCACCAGTTTTGGTTTGCCTCAAAATATCTCCCTGCAATTTGCAAATGAGGATTCGCAACTCAGCTACCTGTACATTAAGGCTGAGCTGACACTTTGAGGCTGTAATTTCACTGGCCTCTTCAAGGTATCTCCACAGATTAATCAGAGCACAAATAAAGCATTTTAGAAAGCCAACACACTTCTTTGAAGTATTAGATAAGCAAACCTTACAGCAGTCCCCAACGTTTGTCCTTAAGGTATTTGACCCATTGTCACCCACAACTTAGGATTCATGTTTCCTGGCATTCAAATTACTGTGCTTCCTTTAAATGGTACTTTTCTCTATAGTTAGTTTTTCATTCTTTTAGCTTATTTGTGATAAACTTGCCATGTTATTTCTCACTTCCTCCCCTCTTTTTTTTTTTTTTCTTGTGGGGATCTCATACTTCTTTTAGCATAATAAAATTCAGCATTTAAGGACAAATTTTAAAGGGGATTCCAATATATTGAAAATATCTCCTGAGATCTACCACCAGCTTGATTATTCTGTGATTCTATTTATCTTTTGTAGTGGGCATTTCCATGGCATCTGAGTGTCTTTACTTATGCTTTAAGCAACATGACTAACATCTGTCACATATTGTTTGTTTTCCTCTCTTTCCCTAGGGGAAGAAGCAGGGGAGGGTCTGGTATTGGCAAAGTGGTTTTCATTTGTTTGTTTGTTTGTTTAGAATGCATGTTGCTATTGTTTACAATAGAAAACACAAGGCCAGAGTAATGCTCCATGGAATCAGAGTGGGAGGTAGAATGAGTGTAAGTGCTCCTCAGAAATCAAAGGAAGCCTTCAGACTGCCAGGTAAGTCCTTGCCTCTTTCTTTGTGCAACAGGTGCACAGATGGATATGGTGTTGCACCTAAACTTGTTTGTCTCAGGCTTGGGAAGGCTTTAAATGGGAGCACACAGACCTTAACCCTGATTCAGAATTCAGCAGGGAATCGGTATGTAGGGCAAGGTTATGTCTGACACGGTCGTGGTAATGCCTGGCTGGGAGGAGCACCACTATGTTCTGAAGATGCCTGAGCACCGATGGTTTCACACACCTGTCCAAGGCTAAGATTATGAGATGGGATGAGAAAAGGAAAAGGTTCAATAATTGAACATGAGACAATATATGGCAAATTGGAATACTCTTTTACTAAGACAAAGTAAGGAAAAAGGATTGTCTATTGCAAGTTTTTCATGGTGATTTAGTCTGTCTAACATCCTGATCACTTACTGGCTCAAGAAGAGCTTCAGGAAGTTGTTTTTGCTAATCTCTGATGAGATTATGACTGTCTGAGACTTCCTTTTCTAATAAAATGCTGGTTTTTTCTCTTTGCACACTTGCAAAATCATCTCTGGGGGCCAAAATTTCCCATATCAATGATAAATATTTTGGCAAAATTTCATTCATGAGATATTAAATGACACAAGAAAGGATTTGTTTTGCCCTTGTTAAAAAGATGGGCAGCTCTTCTGTGAAAAAGCCCTGGAACTGTAAGGGACTGCTAAGGAAATTTTTAGATGTTATTCAAGAGAGATTTGTTTGTTTCTGTGAAAATACATGGATATTTGAGAAACTGAAGAATCTCCATTCACATAAACCCAACAGTTACGACAAAGTTCCTTACCTGGCCTTGCAGTCTTGTCCTACCAAAATATGCCTTCACCACTGCCAAAAGTCAGGAGTATAAGGCTCCTCCCAGCTTCTTTGGTCAAAGAAAAAGGAGCAAGGTTCTTTGGTGCACAGAATAAACTGTCTTCTTCAGTCCTCTTCTCTGGCAAAAATGGATGAAGACGTCAAAATGCCTAAGTAACACTTAAAGGTGCTAAAATATCAAACAACTACAGAACTCTTTGTTTTTTACATGGAGGCAAGGAGAGAGAGGATGAGAGACATGCAGCTTGGGTGAAACTCAGAAAAGCATGAAATGTAATTCTTGATTCCAAATTACTAATGCAGCATTTAGCTTTATGAGAAAAGGCATTCTTAATAGGTCTTCATTATCAGGCAATTGCTTTTATATGCTATTTACCTAAACCTATAAAAATTCTGGAAAGATTTTTGAATGCTGATTTTATGGTTGCTTTCAAATTTTTGGTGAAAATATTGAACCCGACTGAATTCACATCATACCAGACAGAGTCCTTTCATAAATAAAGATTTTTGATTGTGTGATGTATCCACACATTCCTGGAGGTGGTCATTTTGTCAATTGTTAATCAATTTATCGTGTGCTTGATTAATACTCAACAGGACTTTAAAAAAATTTAATATTGTAATACATGTAATAAATCTTCATACACACCAAAAGAAGAACAGGGGTTCCATGGGAAAAACCTTAATTCTGTCTTTTTCTATTACTTCTTCATCATTTCTGACTAATTCTTCCTTGTTAGTATTATAATAGTTTGCCATGCAGCATTAAGCAACAATAGGGAAGCTAATATCTTTCATTTCCTTTCAGTAGAGAAAGAATCCCTAAAATCCTGTCTTTGCCTTTTTCTTCTGTTGGTTTCTCAATAAGAGAAAAAAATATCAGATTTTTATCACTCTTTTAAGATTATGACTCTCAGAAGAGCATGTTATTGCCAGTCTTGACCTTAGTAGGAAGGTTATGAAGTATTTGTTAAGTTTAATTTATTGTTGACAAAAGAAATGTCTGCGTTTTACTGCTACAAATCCATAATGAAACATCTTCTTGTTCTGCCATGCCTGTAACTGTCTGACTTGAAAGATCCTGAAAAGTGTTTAGACAATGACATGGGCCAAAATACTTCTTAAACACCCTCAATCAACCTTATGAAGACTTTGAATTAAGAAAAGCAAGGAAAAGCAGAGTTTTCTCATTTATCCTGAGAAATTTCCTTTTTTTTTTTTCTATAGAGCATTTTCAGCTAGAACACTAACATTTTAATGATTAAAGAGATGAATAAAAGGAAATGTCATTAAAAAAGAAGTGTGTCTTCGAATTCAGGAAGTGTCAGGCAAGTTACAGAAAGACAGGAGAGGTGAAGGAGCTGCTGGAACCCATGATGAACAGCAGGTGCTGCTCATCAGATAAAATAAAGAGCAGGCAGCCAGGAGGTCAGAAAGAAATTCAAGAACAGCCTGCTGTAGTTCTGAGGCTTAGTGTAGAGACCTCCAGGAATTTTGAACAGGGCTGATGGGACCCCAACTGCTGAACCTTCTCTACTCCTTCAGCTTAACAAATATAACATTGGTAGGAATGATAGCAAATCACGGACACAGTGATTCAAGGTGTGAATTCAATAGAGGTAAAAAAAAAATAAATAAATAAAATCCAAGGACTGAGGATGTTGCTGACTAAGCAGATGTTATTACAAATGGAAGTGAGGAATGTCCTTGGTTGCACCTGAAATGCTTCAATTCTTCTCTAAGACAGTATTAAAATTGTGCTTTACTGTTTCACTAAAGTTCTCATTCCAAATCTGCAACAGGGATGTACAATCTGGAAAGAGCCAGACTTCATGGACCCAAGCAATATCACATGATTTAGCCATACTGTGTTTTCTTCTATATCTAGCTCCCAGTCGTTCACTGTTTATGAAAATATGGGTTCTATCATCATTCCAGAGTGATTTTCAGAACAGTCATTGTACGAATTACTTGTAAAATAGCTGTTTATCTCTTTAATGACTTGTTCTAGCAGTCAGTATCCAGTTATCTGAAATGCCCAAAGGGAACGAAGTACAGGCATTCCAAGGTTCACTTTCACAGCCCAGGCTATGGTATGGACTACCAGGGCCCTTTGGATAAGAATCATCTGGATCTCCATTCTAAGCTGTATCATAGGATATCAAATCACACAGACATTTATATGAAAAGATATGTTTCCTGGCATTTCCTTCAGTTCTTTCTACCCTTAAAATTCCTAATATCACTGAAGCCATGTTTAAACTACATTATATTTAAAATTATAAAATTAATTACTGAGTGTGTTTTCTGTGGAAATTTTGGAATATTATTATCATATTATTTTACCTGCATAGCACAGAGCTAAATGGTGCTAGTCTTTATTACAGATTTGTCCCCCCAAAATGTGAAGCTGTTTGTGTAATACCTCAGAAAAACAAATTTCTTCTGTTCTAGAGATTTAGAAGATAGAATTATTACTATTTTTATTATAATAAAAATTAGAGAATTACGTACGGTTTTCTGATTTCTCAGCTTTTAACAAAAGTTACTGAATAAAAGACTTTTTACTTTGTAAAAAATATTGTAAGTATTTCCAAGTTTTGCAGGCAAAACATATAATACATTATCTGAAATACCATCTCCAAAAGCAATGAGAAGTAATTGACCTCGTCAGAAATAATAATCATAAACATAATTTGTACATCTGGAAATAGAAATTATGGATGTAACACTTCCTTATACGAGGGTGAAAACAATGGAAAACTTTCCACCATGTTGCTGTTGCCATGACTACTTGCTGGGATGCTGTATATAGTTTTAGATAAAAAACATGAATATAGAAGGTGATTATCAGCTCCATGTGTTGTGCATTTCTGCACTAATTTCATACTTTTCAAAAGTCATTTTAAAAAGGAATTTTCAAAGCTGAACAATTGCCAAAAAATGGTGGAACATGAATAAAACTAGAATCAGTGCAGCCACGAAGGTTTCTTGCATTAGAAATGCAGGGGTTTGAAAGAGAAGTCATAATAGAAGAGATCTTGTTAAACTTGATTCAATGGGAAAAGCTGCCAAGGATTCTCAGTTCTATGTTCCATCTTGCTTTAATTGTAGGTCACGCTTCTGTAAAGACACAAACAGTCAGAAAACCCAAGTGTTCTCATTGGCACCCTTAGCAGTCACGTTTTCTTTTTAGTTCAGTAACTACTTGAAAAAGACCATAGAGACATAGGGCATCTGCAACAAATATTCTTTTAAAATATTTATGATTTGCTCATTCAGAACTCAGGGTGATATTTTAGTTGCATGCAAAGACAAGTGATGATTTTAGAGTTATTACAATGACAGCGGTATATTAACATAGTCATGTTTGTATTGTTTCTCACCCCCAAGGAATATAGCCTTTATTTCACCATCTGCTTAGAAAGCACAGGCTAAAAATATATTGGACATTTTGTCTCTCCTGTAATCATCTTATAAATGGCTTCTATACAAACAGCCACATCTACATCCATGTTCCTCAGTTATCACACCTTCATTAAATGTCATGGTAGTGTAAAACACATCTCATGGCAAACATCGGAAATATTGTTGGTTTCTTTTGCTTATGCTTGCATAACCCACTCTTGATCAGCTTGTTTTTTTCAGAATGGGGGTAGTCCAATTCATACCCAAGTTGGACCTCAGTGTGTAAACTCTTGGAGACCCATGGTAATTAAGTGTTAAGAAACACTGATAAGGAAATTGTAAATAAACATATATACACTGCACTGTTCCTATTGGCATCATATGAAAGAAATCACACGGCAGCCAGAATGGCTGTTTCTTTGGCTGAGAAGCTAGAAAGCTTGTTCACATGAAAGAAGAAACCTCATCCTTTCCCTTCTTTTACTGAACAGAAAAAAGATACCAAAATACATTAAAATAGTAACCCTTACGTTAAAGGGGCATGATCAGTTATGTATCTGACTGGAAAAAACTGTTCTGTTACAGAGCTGAAACTTCATTTTAACTGCAGCAATATTGGAAGATGGTATAAAATGCAATCAAATGAAAGACATACATTCACAAAACTAAAAACTCTTCTTTTTCCAACAAAGGTGGGGTGTTATACAGAATTAAATTACAAGCTTTTTTTTTTTTTTTTTTGCCTAAATGAAAATTTCTTTGTATTGTAAGGATTATCACAACCTTTTTCAAACTCATTCAGCTTTACTAATATCCTGTGGAAATAATTTTGATGTTTTAAGAGTCAGTATGCTCATGAGTCCTAGCTGAATGGGACTAAGTTAGAGGGTTACTTTTACAATTCAGTATTTCGCAGAAAAGAAAAACAAAATGATTGTAAAAGTTATCATATTAAATCTTCACCTTACAAAGAAGATTTGAGACTTTCTCATAAAAATTATAAATACTCGGGTTGGTGTGCTGATAACTTTACTAAAATCTGTAATGCAATTATCAGCAATGTAAATGACAATATTGGATAAAATATTTCTTTCTAACTGTATCATCTGTTGCACATATCTCAAAATTCCAAGCCAGACATCCTAAAACAATGATCTCTATATTATTTAAATTGGAAGTTTATCCTTTTTTAATATGTCTTACAGAATATCTTCAAACTTTTACTTTGCAAGCATAATTGCTTGCAATCCATTTATTTTTTGATGACTACATCCTTTCAAAGGCAAAGATTCAGGCCTATGAGTTTTGGATCTAAAATGCAATAGTCAAAGGCTGACAATAAATACAGTTTGAGGGCTTAAAGTGTTGATTTGAATACCATTGGAAATGTACACAGAAATGTTATACTTTTGACAGAGATTTCTGTCCCAAAAGACATGATTTAAAGATAATCTTCTTCTAGTTACGGACTCTATGGATATTCTCTTATGAATACCAGTGAAACACTGACAGCTGTGCCAAAGAAATGAACCTGAGTACTGTTTTGGCTTCTTTCACACTATAATCCAGCAATATTTGATTCACCAAATTTATAACAATCAAAACTGGGTTGTGATCATCCAGACCTCCATAACACCATCAATTAAGATACCATGGGACTGTCACAGAGCTTGAAATTCTGTAGAAACACAAAACACTACTGACCTGGGGTGGTGGTGAGACCAAGCTGTGGTTATGCATACTGAGAAGAAACCTCTTTTTAATCCTTTCCAAACTGAATACTGGATACCAAATGGGTTTGGATACGTGTATGTATACATCTGAATAAAACATCAATATGCCCTGAACCAATGAAGATAACACCATTTTGATCATGTTTTTCCCTTTATATTCAGTTGCACTAATGTAGGGACACATTTCTATCAGCTCAAGGCCAGGTTCAGGCTGCTTCTTCTGCATGGAAAAATCTGTCCTGTTTAAAACTGAACACTCTTACTCTGGGTGTTGCTTCATTCACATTTCAGGATGCCTTTTCAAAGAACTGAAATGTTTTCCCTGAACCCTTTTGGAAGGGGATTTATGTCATCAGTTAATGACAAATGGTCCCCTCTCATACCAGTGAAACACCAGTTTTTCTCTTAGACTAACAAAAGTAACATCAGGTTATGTGCCTAATGATCTGGAAATACATTCACTTTGCACTCCATTTGCAATGCAAACATTAAACAGCCATCCAGACCCATGCTTTTAGACAGGCATTTATCAAAATGAAGGAAAGATTAAACATTATTTACTTCAGCCTTATTAGACCCTGTCTGTTTTCTTATTTCTATTGTTTCTTAGCTCCTAGACAAAACAATATGACCTCTAAGATAATGGGCAAATGAATAAGTGGTAAGTGGATTTAAAAATAATAGGAAGTACCTGGAGAAAGGGAAAACACTATAACTCAGACATTACTTAATGAAACTAAAAGCCACGTAATCTACTTGAACCAAAGCTTACAACTCAGATGGCTTTTAAGAAAAGGAAAAAGGAAGAGAAAAACTGAAATACTGTTCTGGGGCAGTTGACACCTCTGTTGAAGCAAAAAAGAGTCAGCACATCAGGGAATAAACAGACTGATTCAGTGACTTGTCATGACACCCAGAATATGCTGATCAAAGCCCCTGAAGTTATTGGAAGAAGTTTTCCAGGTGTGATGTTCATCAGCTATTACTCAAGCTGGGAATTAGTTAACAGTGTGCTGAAATACATTTTTCCATCTCATCAAATATTCACCTTCCTGAAGTTCACTTGCCCCCACCATCTGTGCTTATGTAAGCAGACAATGCTTGCTCAGCTATCCCATTGCGAGAGTTTCCACTATTCCTATTTCCTAGTTTAGATAAACAGATTTTTCATCCTCACTGTCACACATTCAGCAGCACTAATTCTTCATGGGTTATGCCAATTTTAACCTTTCAGAACCAGAACCATCTGACTCCTCTATCCTCAAAGCAGTCCTTCCTCTATTAACTTAGTGTTGATAGGTTTGTTTCAGTGCCAAGTGACACAATAGGGCGATAACAATTTGGGGATTGAATCTGGTATTCTCATTGCATGCATCCAGCAAAATCAGATTGGTTTACTGCTGTAGATACCTGGGAGCTGTTTCAGAAAAGCAACCACTGTTTCAGACCATTTTGGCTTCTTCAGCAAAGTTGGACTTGCAGTAAGTAATCATCTTGCTCAGAGAGGTTTCCACCTGTCAGATCATAATTGTTACACAGACTACATAGTTTGGACTTGGGGACACTTAAGCAGAAGTTTCTACATTAAAAAGTCTGTCCTGAAAAAAAGATTGGGAACACTCCTGTCTCATCACTTTCCAAGTCTCAGACCTGAAACTACTACAGCAGTGGAGATATAGTACTAAAATACCTGTATCAGGACCTGCTCAAGTGTCCCAGAGTCATAACTGGACCTGTAATGGAGCTAATGAAATGTCAGCAGAACTTATAAATAGGAATCCATAATAAAGTTCCCATAATAAAGTTTCCCTTTAGTCTCTCACCAGAAATCTAACTCCAGTCTGCAGTGGTATCAGTAATGCCAAAGATTGGTTTTTGTAGTCCAGGTAAGGCTTCTGTATATTCACTTCCACTCTGTTCATACTGCAGAGCTTCCCAACACACTCAGTTTTGCAGGGCATTTCATTTAATGTCTGTGGCTGCTTGTTTCATGTTGTGCCAGATCAGATGAACAGCAGAAACTGCCCAAGCAGATAGCTGTTTGTGCAAGACTATGAGCTGGAAGAGAGACCTTAAGGCTGGGATTCATCTCACTGATCTGAGATGTCTGCAACATAGATTATAACTTCTGAGATAGCTGTCCTCAGCTCCCAGGTGCAGTGATTCAGCTGACCTATTTCTAGACATCTGCTTTAGGGTAAGATGACTTAAGCTCCAGGAGTGGTATCTATCCCTTAACTGAGTATAAAGGAAGCGCATGGTGACTAACCCAGTGGGAGATGTTGTCACTATCAAATGTTTTCTCTGCCTTTTGAATTCAGCTCTTTTACTGCCATTTAATAAAATAAATTATAAGAGGAACTAGGGTGTTATTTCTTTTCCCCCTCTTTCTAGAACACGACACATCTACATTCAGTTACTCCTGAGCATAGTCAGTTCTCCCAGGCGAAACCAGATCTACAGAAAATCAGCTAATCTCTTCTATTTGTCTACAGTATTCAGAATCATTTTTATTGAGCAATATCTTCCACCACTACCACAGGTTCATTGCTTTTGCTAATTTTCATCCCCTTTTCCAATTAAGAGGTTCACACAGTGATAGGTAAGGAAAATATGAGTGCCATCTTCCTCCTGTCTCCGCTAAGGTAAACTGCTCAGCCACATTGACCTGGAGAAAGACAACTTTTGTGCTAAAAAATCTGCCAGTGGGTCCTCCATTGACAGAATAACAGCCCAGCATAACTGATTGCCAATATTTTGCTGTTTAAGTTCGTATCCAGCTAAAAAGTACAAGAGGAATCTAGTTAATACACTGTTCCTGATCTCATTACATTTCCCTGTGGTTTTAGAGATGATGGAATACTTTGTTTGAAAACAAATGTAAAAGTTTTAGATAAGGCTGAGTTGGATAGGTCTCTGAAAAACTTACCCTAGTGAAAGCTGTCCCTGCCCATGGCAGGGAGGATAGAAATGGATGATCTGTAAAGTCCCTTCCAACCTCAAAATTCTAGGATCCTATGCTTCTGTTAGTTTTTGGCCTAAGACAAATAGCCATGACAGCCCAACACTGATGTTAATGCAATCCTAGCTCTTGCATTAATTCCCTTCTCTGGAACTTGCCAGTGACTATTAACTATACATTATTCAATTCAGATATGGCTACTATGAAAGGCAGGTGTACAGAAGAATACAGGCTGTTCTGCTCAGACTAGGAACATACAGGCCTGGACAGGGCCTGCTGGGACACTGAGTTCAGTTTCTTGGAAATTATGGCAATCGTGACATATAATCCCCCCACTATGATGAAACAGACTGTTTATGACTGAAAGGAAAACAAAGCTGAAAGCCCCAAGAATCCCTCAATTTCAGAAGCAATCTCCACCCTCACTGATCACATCTGCCTAAAGAAAACAAGTACTCTTCATTCCATAAGTCTATTGCTCCAAATACTTATTTCAGTACATATACTACGCAGCTGTCACACTCTATCCTAATCTTGACATGAGTTAATCTCTTTTTACAGATACTGGTATAAACAGATACATAAAAGACACAGCCAAATCTTGCCAAATCCCAGCACAAAATGACTGGATCATATTCTGGTGTTGGCAACATGAAATTTACTGCAGGGCATGAGTTTTAATGAT
The DNA here is from genome assembly GCA_013397935.1 of Dasyornis broadbenti. Lineage (NCBI taxonomy): Eukaryota > Metazoa > Chordata > Aves > Passeriformes > Dasyornithidae > Dasyornis > Dasyornis broadbenti. Next base: position 256,676 of record VZRN01000986.1, on the reverse strand, counting down.
AGCAGTTAATCACATGAGGGGAACTGTGCTCCAGTTTTAATGGTCGTCACACTGTCTGGATTTCTCTGTTTTAGAGAAGCACCTAACATCAGACGAAGGCCAATAGCTCATAAATCTAGAAAGAAAGTTATGTTTCCTTCATGAAGAAATAGCAATTTGTGTTGTTATTAAAAACTGTTTCATATTTGGTTTATATTATCACTGTTTTCCAAGAGTTTATAAGAAAAATCCATTTTAAAAAGTTGGTTTTTCTCTTTAACTAAAATACATGGTATAAAATGATAGATAAGGGAAAGAGGACAGATACCTGACTTATGCCACTGAACTTCACATGCATTTTAAGGGAATGAATTGCATGTGAAGGCTATTTTTACTGATAAAGATAAAAACATAAAGCATCAGCTACAGGTGAGAGAGACATTAAGGGCATGATCCTTCTAACTGCTACTCATACAAGATCTTACTCAAGACTATAGTTTTCATACATGTGAAAGGTGGAAAAACACAAGACAGACATCACTTTTAGGGATGAAATTGTAATCCAAATCTCACTACAATGAAACCTAAAAGCTGGATATTTGGTGAGCAATTACAAGAAGACAAGCATAGCACTGTGGGAATTATATTTCAGAGTTATATTGTATTATCTGAGTAAAAGTCTAGATGACTGTCTTTCTCATTGTGCTACGTTGCCCTCTGTTCTGCCTCTGTGGATTGTCTGTGCTCTTTCATATTCATTAAGAATGTGAAATTGCTATTCTTTGTGAATTAATACTCTCCTGAGATGCACCTGATGAATATGCCAGGAAAAGAATGCCTACATTTTATCTTGTGAACACATTCATGTCCCTCGTGTCTTGGGAGTCCTGGTACCATCTACTATAGTTTGGGAAAGATCTATTACAAGAAATATCTGTACTATACTTCAATGTTTGGAAGGAAGAGAAAAGTCACCACAACACAAAAATTACAATGTAAGAAGGAAGTTTTATAATTAGTCCTAACTTGTGGTTTAGATTTTAGATAATATGCTATTTTCAGTTTATAATTCAACAGCTAATTTTGTAGTGAAAGAGATGCCAGAACATGTCAGAATACTAATCCATCTGACTGAAAACAGATACAGTATTCTGAGCCCCTCCTGATACAAAATGGATCCTTGTTATACCAGTTCTGAGTCATCAATAAGACTGGTTTTGGTCCAGATCTTTAGTTTGGCAACAGACCCCACAAACCTGAGATTTTTAGAATGCATGCATGAGAATGGATTATTTTTTATTTAATCTAAATATTTAATCTTAATTAATTCCAGTTCAATAATGAGGAAAAATATTGTATTATGGATTTTATATTATCAATCTCCATTTCAATTTATATTTTTTNTAATTTTTTTTTTTTTTTTAGTTTAATTAATGATCCAGAACATCAGAGGACCTAATAGGGTACCATCTCCTACACTTACATGCCCAGCCAGCTCTAAATAATTGATTCATTTCTGGGAGTGGGAAAAACCATCCAGTAAAGATGACCATTCAAAGGAGAAGACAAGAAATAACACGAAACAAGGAAGAAAACACAAAGGAAACAACTAAAATCAAGAGTAAAGATCTGCTAATCGTACAACAAAAATCATGGATCTGAGAAAGAAAAGAGGGATTGGTTAATCATTAACAGTACAATCTGAAGTTTAGCAAACTTTGTAGATACCAATATTTCAGGCACTACCCAGCTTCTCCTCTCTGCCACTCCTCATTCCAAGTACAATCTCATCAAATATCACTCCAGATAAAGAGCAACTCTGGAGTCAAGCATGAGAACATGATGAAAAGTCAAACAGTGCTAAACACAGACTCATCTATTTTGTCAATATGACACACTTCAGTAATATCTAACTGAACTCACAGGCACTGTATATTTAATTTTCAGCTGGTAAACTACGACAGATAAAAAAGCTACTTGAGGGGTTTTCTGACTTGATAAATTTTTCCAAATGTTTTTAAATTTGAGATAACTTTCTCACCCTCTTACATGGTCATAATTCTTCATAATGAGGGTAGCAGAGTCATGCTCTCAAAGTCACAGCTATTGTAAGAGGTTACTAAAAGTCATGTTTCATGTTTATGGAGTACCATCAGGTCTGAAGAACAGATTCTGTATTTCCAAACAGATGCATTGTCACTCTCATTGCCACGCTCCAAAAGCCTGCAAACAGCTGTGGTGGATCCAACTGGACAGCCCCCAGAAGTAGATTTCTAGAGAATACAAAGTAACAAAGAAAACACATAGTGAACACCTTCCCAGGCAACAAACTTGAACATTTCACCATGCATTTGTAAATACTGCTGCTAGTACTCCTGACGGCCTGAGAGATTCTTACTGAACACTTTGTTAAGGGCAATGGTGATCAGAAAAGTGTGTGTCAGCTTCAGATTAACCAAATTTAGTTAGTCCAAATTTTCAGTTTGTTACTTTTAGAACGCACACAAACCTCCTCTCTTTCTAAGTGTCTCCCTATCAATTAGGGAACTGATTTATTTATGTACATAATCAACTTTGTTCTTATGTGGAAGACCACTTTATGGAAGATAGGCAATATTTATTACGTACTACCGTGCTTTACATATGTTCTTGAGTATAGATATTATTCTCTTTGTTTTCCTGTGCATTCTTATTGCCATAGTATTCAGCAGTCAACTCAATCTTATTGTTGTATATAAGTTGCAGTAGATATCCTATGCTCATCCTTACTATGCTAACAGTGGGCCTGCTGAATGCAATAGAACTAATATTATGTAAAAATGTCATCAGATTCTTAAAGTAAAGTAGCCACCTAAAACCACCAGGTAAGAAAACAACTTATTTTCTCAATGGGAAAAACAATAGGACTGCACATTTAATTTTTTTCTCCTTACTATTATTTTATCTTGAATGACATGAATTTATTTTCCAAACTTCCTCCAGCAACACACCTGTCCTGGTTCGCACAGGAGACCATAGGGTCTGCTTTTGACCTGCGCTGTTCCCCATCATCTCTGAGTCTGATTTGTCCAGTGTGTCTTTTGACGATGGACTGGCTCTCACTGGTGTTTGCTGGTGTATAACAGGAGAGGGTGCCCGTGTGAGAATGGAAACCTCCATCCACTGCTAAACAACTAGTCTAGCCTATACTTACTTCCAGGTAAACCTCTGAGTGAAAAATGGTCACTTCTTAGGAGCATATTCTTTAAGAAAACTGTTGAGAAATTCAGCAAACAGGACAGGACATAACCAAAATTGACAGTGAAGAAAAATTAGTGGCACTGTGTTTTCCTTCTGCCCACATGTTCCAAAAAGATTCTTAAAAGGTTAGCACTGGAGAAGAGAAGGAAAGGAAACTCTACACTCAGTTCATCTGCTTAAATACTTCCTTGCCTGGGGAAGATAGCACTCATGATGATAAACATATTTTTCCCAAATATTCCAAAATACCTGTTTCAGTCAAAAACTGCCATTGATCTCTTCAATCTGAAGCCAGTAGTCTATACACAAGGCCACATTACACCAGCTTAGTCTGCTGGGACAGTTTTGGATCTGATCCAAAATAATGGAAGACAACAGGGCTCTTGTTGAAAGGGGCCCTTTGGTGTTCAGCACTATGGTCACAGAATTACAGAGTGGCAGAAGAAGGGCGTTACACAATGAAATAAAGGCCAACATTACTGTATTTGGACGCAAGCTTGAGCAGTCCCTTAACCAGTCAATATGGAAGTTCTCTTAATATCTTTAAAGTGCAGAGGGGACCCCATTTAAACAAGCACAAAAACAGGCTGCACTAATCCAGCCTCCGGGCACAGCTTACTGGACATTTGTTTCAGACTATGAGAACGGTAAAAGCTCTTCTGCAGTCACCAAGCCTAGGTGAAATCAACCTTTTACAACAATCTCCACACCTGCTGTGGATGCATCTGAGGGTTGTAAGTGCTCTTTTCTTCAAAACTAAATATTGCTGCTGTTATCTGACTACTTTTGGAAGTTCCTGTTTTAATCTTTAGTTGACTATAAACTGTTGTGCTCTCAGTCCATGTTTGACATATTGCCTCTGGCTGTGCAGTAGGGCTGGCAACTTGTCATTAGTGGACATATTATTTAGGAAATTAGTGGATACTCTTAAGATGAAAGAAAAAATACACCTCATTCTTGTAACGTTTTCATAGACAAATGTGTCTTTGAGTCTTGGAACTGATCTAATTTTCTTTTATTAAACAGAGGAGTGATATTTATATATACCTGGTAAAATGCAAAGAATGTGGAACCAGAAAGTGCTGGAGGGTTTTGGAAGGAAGGAGGCTACGTCAACAGTGTGTGCACACAGCCAGCTCTGCCTTCAATGCCTACATGCTCCCATCCAGGGCAGGGAGAAGCTGCAGGAGGACAACAGCATAAAGAACTCATGTTAATGCAGGTTTGGACTCTGATGTCACTGGAGATTTAACAGCTGTATGATTTCATTGGCTGTCCTTTCTATCACTATAAAAGCATGAATATCACAACAAAAGAAAAATGGCCCAGTTCAGATCAAAGCCAAAACCATATAAAACTCAAATAAACCTGTGCCAGATGAACTTCATCTACTGTAAGCAGATTATGTTCTGTTTACTCCATTACTCATGATGAATTTGCTCTGAATTTAAACTGAAGAAAATGAAATAATGAACTACCGTAATGTAAATTTTACAGGGGAAAAAAAATCTTTTTACTTCTGTAAAATATTCTTCTATTATTTTTGTGGTCACCAACTGGAACAGGCAAAGCTAATGAAAACCACAAGAATATAATTAAAAATTTATCAATGTTTATTGATGTTCATTTTGAATATACTAAATGTAGTACTTTTTTCTTTTCTTCAGAATTGTGCACAGTCATCACTGAAATTACTGCTCTGTATATACAGCAAAACAGCTGCACATAAAAAGACACTGTCATGGCAAAACATCTTTTCCTTGTAACAATGTATCTTTGCAAAATATAGAAAAATGGTGCTGATGTACGATTATAACGCATTTATCAGGAATTGAGTACTAGGATTGCAATTTAAATAGTAAATGGGGTCACAGGTGACCTGGTGTAATATAATCCTTTACAGGCAATTCTGTTTCCCTTGTTCCCTGAATGTGTTTTGTGCAACCCAAGCCAAGGGTCTTCCTGCCTTTGATGGTTGATGCTAGTGTCACCTAATGACAGCTGGAATATCTTCATTCATTCTACAGCAAGCAACCATTTTAATTGTGTTTCTTCTTCAAAGCTGAAGGAAGCTGTGATACAAACAGCATGACAGAAATTGCTGCCACCAAAGACATGTAGCTTCTTGTTTTCTAACTTACAATGGCATGAGTATGGAATATACACAGTGTGCAAATACAGTAGCAGGGGCATTTAAATTTTCTTGCATTTGGGAATGAATAAAAATAACACAATAGGACTTTTTCTTGGAGTAACAGGAAAATGTTACTTGTTACAGAAAAATGTTCTAGCACCATGAACGGATCTCCAGGGAGATGCACTGCATTCACAGCCACAAGGCTACGGCAGTACTGGTGTAGTTTGTCTCCTGCTGTGTGTAACCAGTGATGGCATTGCTGGCTGTCTGAGCAGTTTGAAGGATTAGCAGCAAATGGATGTCTGATTCACTGTATTGAATCCATGCAGAATATAATTTTAAAGGCTTTTAAATAGTATTTTCAGGTTATTGGTAGTGAAATTAGGCTGTAATGGAGCCTTATTTGATCTTCAAACTTAGAAAATCTAAGTCTAAGTGAAGGTTGCTGATGTGACTGAAAGCTTTTTATTAGGAGACTGAGCTCCTTATTTCTGTGGTAAAGACTGTTTCGATGTGAACATTGAAGACATTATCGCTTTTTTGACTATATAAAATAAAGTTAGGTAATTCAGTGTGCTTACAGGGAGCAGCCCAGAGATGGACTCTAGCAAACAGCAGATGATATGCATCACTGACTTGGGATTTGGTATGCTCAGTTCCCAAGAGGAAGACAACAACTCTTCTGCAGAGTATGCTTGGGGTTACACATCTTGGTCAGAGACAGGCAGATGAAGGTTTAGGTCTCTGCTGCTCAAATAGGTTTGGATCCAGAGCTCCCATACTAGCACCATTTTTGTAAACCCAGCCTATAGACATACATATGTCAAACACCAACAAAAAATCCACCAAGGGAAAATAGAGGAAAACAGCCCAGAAGCAGGTCTTTCAGATTATTAAAGAAAAAATAAATTAGGTCTACAATAAACTGACTTTAGGGCATCTTGTATTTTAAACTTTAAAAAAGTAATCTGTGAAATATGTAATAATCCCTTTATTAGTTCAATTAACATTCTTGGTATTGAACTAAGGAATATGTTGAAACCTGTACGGTCTCTGGCTGTAAGATCAGGTCTAAAAACTTCTGACCCAGGATAATAATAAAATACAAAGATACCTTAACTAGATGTTCTTTTTGAAATAGTACATTCCCTGGGGATATTTTAATTAACATAATTATGTCTGACTGTAACAAAAAAAATCAGACTATATGGAGGTGAAAACACTACTCTGCCAACTTGAAGAAGAGTGTGTTCACACTGAAAATATGGAACATCTGATATTTATGTTTGTATACAAGCTAATGAGCTCTGGAGCCAGATGGTCTGATTTTGTTCATGGTGCTGGGCTTCTGGGAGGTATACATATAGATTTAATAAAAGACAGGGAAAAAAAATCAACATCAAAAAAGTCTTCAACAGTGTATTTTCTATTAAGTAAAAGCCGAACTAGGAGATAAAGAACTCTCAAAGTGAGAATTTTTTGTGTAAAGAATTTCTGCTTTTTGGAACTAGACTAAATGAAATCTCTGTTGTGAGCAGATTTTCATTAATTATTAGCATATGCAGACACAAAAGTAATCAATTATGGTTCTGGTTTAAAAATGAGGAGATGAGGAAGGAGAAATTTCAATTCTAATTGGTGTCTAACTTTCCCCCTCCAATCAGTCCAGTTTTTCTCATCTCTTGATACTTCAACTTGATGTGTCCTCATAGTGATAACATATTTTCTCGTGTAACTGCAATTATCAGAAATAAATTGTACAAGAAAAGAAATTTACACCAGAATATCAACCAAACTGTCAGGGAGAAAGTGAAAAAAGACCCCAAACATTTTTGAAAAATCGTAACACTAGACATTTTATGCTTTTCCAGTCTAAGAATTTATAATTCCTATATACACTCTGTTTCCAAAACCCTCTAAGATAAGGTTTGTTTTTAATGATATTCCATTCATATCTGTAAAAATATATTTCTGATCCAAAGTGTAAATTTTTTAAAATAGCAAACTTTGACTGGTTCTTTGGACTGTTATACATTCTTGAAAAGTCAGAGAAGGGATTTTGTTCTCAGATTAAGAAATAACTCTTGGCCTGCTAGGACAACAATGCAGTGCATTTTCCATGTGCATTAGTATTCTGTGCCCTGAAAACGACCAATTCAATGTCTAGAGTGGGTTGTTTTTCTTTTTATCACAGGGATAGGGCAACTCTGATCATAAAGAAATTGTAAAGCTGTGGAAATTCATCTGATTTGATATTCAGGTTATTTGGTATCAACTGCTTCCTTGTTTATTTTGTTTAGGTTTCTCTGTTATGTCACTGTGAAATACTTTTGCCAACGTGGGAGGTTGTTTTCAAGGGACTTTATTTTCAAGTGACTTTCAGCAGTGGTTGGAACTGAATAAACATTGCTGTAATACACTGCAGTCATGTCAATATTTCATGGATGCATTTTTCAGCAAAGGGTGAAATTAAAGACCACTTCTAATCATAATAAACTGAAGAAGTGTAGGATTAAAGCTGACCATCTCAGACTGTACTCAAGACCATAATCCTGACATTGTAAAATTTCCCTTCCTTGTAAAAAATATTTTGAAGGTATCCATCAGAAGCCACATTTTTTGTACATTTCCATGCGTTTTCAGAAGAGATGCAAGGCTTGGTGCTCCACAGTTCTTCACTAACAAAAGTGGTCTGGTTTTCTGTTTCTTTTAGGCAATGTTCAGCTCTCCAAACTTACTATCCATTCTTTCATCTTATTCCAGGTTTTACCTCAGCATTGCGTGTCACATTGACTTCTGGAAGCAGAAAGGATATTTCAAATCCTTCAGCTGATTCTGCAGAAGCATAACATTTAATTATGAAGTTCTTCTTTAACACTGCCTTTCAATGGAACTTTCAGAGAAGTGTGATCTTAAGGTTTTAACTTGAAAGGTAAACTAGCAATTTTTTTTTTTTTCAATTTTAAGAGAAACATAAAGTTCTAGAGATATTTTATTGTGCTCTGCTAGAACTTCCACAAATCATGGTATGTGATAGTATGGCATTAGTCTAAACTGACTGGTGTTTCAGAATCATTATTAAAATGGCCCATATTTTGGCTATAAGCATAAAAATTCACCTTTCATATTTAAACAAATATGTTTGAGGCCAGAAAATTTATCTATTTCACTCCTGGCTAAATGAGAAGGTTGGGAAAGGTTGTTCATTCTGAAGGTGTTCAGATGTCATGAAATTCAGTTTAGTGAGGAAATTAAAGTACTGACTTTGATACAAGGTAATTGTTTTTGTATGAATAAGACATACACAATATTTCAGGCCTGGCCCAAGGGGGTGACCTACATGATTAATGGTGTCCATGGTTCCAAAACTCAGCTTTAGTGCTCCTTTTATGCATGTCGGCGATAACAAAGGGAGTTTACCTCAGAGGTCTATTAGGACTTTGCTGCCTTATTTTGTCATAAACCTAATTTACCAAATGAACCCCTACTTTCAGTTCTCCTGTTCCTCTGTCTGTTTGCAGAGTTATCATTAAATAAAAAACTATTCCGAAGGGAACAGCTGGAAATCATACTTTAGAAGAATTGAACATTTGTCTTCAAAGTAAAGTTTGCCTAACCCAGAATAAAAGTAGACAAAGACTGGGGCATCATACACAGATGCAAGAAGAAAATACATTAATATCTTTTGTTAAATTAATGAATGTGGATTTTATTTGTTTGCACTACAACTAGAAAGGCATGGAGTTCAAGGCCATCAAAAAGCAGTTAAAATTGCATTGCAATATTATCAGAGTTCTTTCCATAACTGCATTGAGGACTCACACTATTTAAGCAAGTGAACTTTTTATCTCATTTCTTACAGTAAGAGAACAGTAAATTTTCATCTAAAATAATAAAAAGAATTTACAGTAAAACTACAGAAATATCAAATAAGTCAGAACTTTCTGATCAACTGGCTAACTCAGCATTTACCAGTTGTAAAAGATAGAAAAATGTTAATCCACATCAGTGGAGAATGTTTATGGTTAATTTAATATAAAACTTCTGTTCATATTGTTGCCAAAAAGTGAGATATTGCATCTACACGCAAGAGAAGCCTTCAAGATGATACACAAAAGCTTCTAAAGCAGTGGAAATTTTGAGTAAATGTTAAGATAACATGAACTGTGTCTAAAAAATAAATTTGGTTTCTGCTGAGAGCTATTTCAGACCCTTGACACTATTGCTGATGTGGAAAAACAGTATTTATGGCTACAGATAGAAGCATGTTTTAGTCTGTGCAATTCTCTTTAGCATGAGGGTGTCCCTGACCTAGGTTAAGTTGTCATTACGCTATAAAGAATTCACCATGACTGGAGGAAGCTAAATGGAAACAGAGAAAAGAGAAATCAAGCCTATCTAGATGGCCAGCAATTTTTCTCATCTCCTCGGTCAGTCAGGAGTGAACAAACATGTCAATGATACAGAAACTGTATAGCTTATCTCTAAATAAATTGCTCAGCTTTGCTTTTTCTTGATAAAGTCTAGGAAACCCATTCTGACCCTTGATCTGGAGTAAAGCGAATGCAGATATCAGGAAAAATCTAAAAGATTTTTGAACATGTGATTAGGTAATTTCAGAAGCTGTTTCTAAGGCTAGACTTCAAATTTGCATAAGTTTAGGGAAAGTCTTGAATGTATGATTCACTAGCACCTTCAAGTTAAAACAAAAAACAATCAATCAAATAAATAACAAAACACCCAACCAAACCTAGCTACATAAATAATTGTTTCTAAGCATTACTGAGAATTTCTGAGATTAGTCTTGGGACCTGGAGGGTTTAAACAGTGAAATGTTTGGGGTGAGCTATTACTATGCCCTGCCTACCAGCTAGGAGACAAAATGAAAGCAGGAAAGTGTGACACAGAAGCAGAACTTCAACCTGGATGTACCTTTAGCAGCTGGAACACTTACTTGGAATTCAAATGTAGATTTAAATTAGATTTTACTGTCCCATTTGGAAACACTTCCATGAAAACATAAGGAAGCAGCTCTGTTCCTAAATCCAGACTTATCTCATCTGGCCAGAGCAGTGAAATCAGGAAACAGGCAGGGATTTGTTAACTAGAAACTAGGTCATAAGCACTACCAAGAGAGAGGAAGACAGCCTGTAGACTGATGATTCGTTCTGTTGTTTACAGACTGTGAAGCTTCTGGAGGAAAAAGTGCAGGAGGTACACTCTTCTTGCTTGTTTTTGTTTTGCCTGAAGCTGAATAAAAATCTCTGTGAATAAACCTGAAGTTATGGGAGGACAATGTTCACTGCTGAAGAAGAGGCTCCTGCTGAGTTTCTGTCTACTCGAGTGGCCCTGGCTCGGACAGAAGGACTTTTCAGTCCTCCCCATCTACATTAAAAAGTCCCAGTGACTGCTAAGGCAAGAAAAAATAAACATCTACCACTGGAAGCCTAACAAGAGCCAGAGGGCTCATATAACAGTGAAATAGAAAGTGTAATCCAGCTCTCCTTTTCCTTTCAGAGTCTCTTCTCCGAAAAGACCAGGACTGTAATTCTGGGAGGAGGACTGTGAGTCATGAAGAAGAAACATGTGGCATTGTACAGCTCCACAGGAGACCCCTGCTAGAAATGGACAGCACAAACTTCTCAGCTGACATGTCTTGCACTAAAGGAGGAAACACAACATTAGAGTTAAACTGCTATCCCAATACTGAAAGGATCTATATCAGAAAAATTATTTGGTTTAACTTACATTTGCTAAAGTAATACTCCTAAATCTGATCAATCAGGCTTACCAAATCAGTGTTGCTCTTTGTTGATAAATTCTTCCAGGAGAATCACACTCTTTACTTACTCCAAGTTTTCCAAGGTTTCATAATGTGATAAGACAAAGATCAGAACTTCTGTTTACTTAATCTAGGAACTAAATCTCACCATTTATCCCTATTTTCCTTTATTCTTACACTTTAATTGCAATTTGGTAGATAAAAATCTATTCTTTAAGTCTGTGTTTTATCCTGATAAAAATCTTAAACTGGAAAACACTTGCAAATACATTATTGAGACATACATTACCATACACCAGAAGGCTCAGACACCTGGAGAGAAGACAACATAGCTTTTATCAATTAAAAATATAAATAAATGTAAATAGCAAGGTAGAAAGTTTGAAATCATGTTTATTTCAAGGACAAGAAGGCCTTAAAACATCTAGATAAAAATTTTCATGGGCTCTTTCACTGTTTTGAGTACCAATGAGGAGATAGGATTGCTAACATTCAGGTTATGGTGTTGACCAGAGAGACTATAACACTGATATTTGGAGAGACACATGATCAGTCACTGTGTGGTCACGTTTGTTCAAAAGTATTTCTGTCTGGGGTGTGTCTACTCTACAAGGGCAAACGGACAATGTATGACATGGACCCATACAAACACTGATGACCTTCACATCCAAATCTTGATCCCAGCTCTTTCTCTGTCTTCACATAAAGACTTGAAACACAAAATCTAGATTGAAACTTGATTATTTGCATTTCCACCTAAGTGTAATAGATTATTTAGATAAATGAAAACTCAGAAGTCGGAAATCAAATGCCTGATGCTGAATAAAACTGAGTGACAGTTGAAGGCGTGTGTTTCAAAATGAAATGAAAGAAAATGAAGGAGATAAAATGCTGGTCTCTCATGGGAGAGAAAACCAGGAAATTGAAAACAGAAATTAAAACTGAAACAAGGAATGCATAGCACTGGCAACTTAGGAGGAGTGATTATACAGGAGAAATGTACAAAAAGTTCAAAAGTCAAGTGCAGAACCCTGAATCAGAGGAATAAAAAGCAGGTGAAGAATTCCTGGGGGAAAAAAAAAGTACTATAGTCATATCAGTTCAGTACACTGAGCAGGAATTATGTGAAAAAGGCAAAACAGCTTATATTTACTCTATGTATTTTGTGTGGCTTGTGTGTTTAAAAATCAGCAGTGTACAGGAAAGAATATAAAGTCCTGTCCAGCTCATGGTTTATTAAGGAGGATGATGCGTTCAGTATCATCTTTGCAGATAATCTTTTTTTTTTTTTTAATTATGAGGGCTTCCACTCAAGAATCCTAAAAGAGATGGACAATAATATCACACTAATACTACTTTTATATATATTTATATCTTACTGAACTAGAGACAGTTTGACAGCTACTGATCAATTATTGACAACAGCAGGGAAATGACCTAAATACTTATCACTCAATTAATCCAGGTGAAGTAGGACATGAGTTAACATGGAATGCTGGAGATAAAAGATGAAAGCATGGGAATATAATTAATACTTGTTAACATCGTGTTATAGAAATTGGATCTTGTGAAATGAAACTGCTTTCACCAATCAGACTGCATGTTTGGTGGATAGATCTAGCAGAGAGGCAACATGTTTGGAGTTACAGTAAGCTGTTTAACTTGGTGCTGCATAACATTCTGGTTAAAAATAACACCATGCAATATCTGTAACATGCCAAACAAGCAGTTTAAGAAAGCTGACTGATAGACATCAAAGTGGATGCCACTGACAAACAAACATGGAATGGGAATGTTTTCTGTTGACTGCAGGGACTATGGCTCTCCAACGATAATCAGAATTTTATTAATAACCTGGATGTAAATAAAAATGTTTCTGTCAATGAAAGCATGTTTTGCTGAAGATGGGTACACTGCTAATAATGTTGAGCTACAACCCAGTAATGTTATACTCTTGCCAAAGTGCAAACCACTGTGCCACTGTGAGACTACAAGCATATGGAGTCTTGGAATGAGATTAATAGGGTATTGGTCAGAAGGATTCATTCTGCACCTCTGCAGGTTTGCTCTGTCACCAGGATATCATACTGAAAACTATTCCCCACAGCAAAGGGGACATGTGTCCGGTCATGTCTCCATTTCTGCAACTTGACTTTTTAGCACAGGAGGAGCTATTGTAAATAAAGCTTCTTTTCAGACTGTCGTATGGGGGAACAATATCCAGGAGTCCACTATCCCTCCTCAGAACAGTCTAAGGAATTTCATATATCCCTTCCATTAAAATTCCAGACTGTTTTGGAAATCCAGAGGTTGAATACACAAACAAATTATCTCAAAGGGCAACAAGTTACTGCACATTAACTGTCTATATCCTTTGAGCTTCAGTCTGAACTTTCAGGTTTCCAAGTGCAACCATCCTATAATCAGGATGATCTTTAAGCCTGCAATTAAGCACTGTCAGATTTTTAAGTTTCGTTACCCCAAGACACCTGGCATTTTTTTATAGGCACCATCCTGAGATAAAAGATTGTGCCTTTTAGTTCTGGAGGAAAAAAGGCATTATGGGAGGGAAAAAAACAAGCCACATGTCTTGTTCCTTAGAAGTCAATAAAAGTAAAGATAAACATACTTTTTTAGACTCTGCTCGCAGGTGTGTTTTCTGACTGAGCGCCTCCTGCTGGAAAGTCAGACTACATCCTCTCCCAGAGGCCATGCCTCCTCCCTGCAAAGAAGGAGTTTGGCTTTTGCTTTATAAACACAAGACTTTGGCGTGAGTCTTGGCTAACGATTTGTAAAACCAAACTTCCTAATTGCCATTGCCAGCTCTTTTAAAAATGCAATGGTTCACATCAGCTAATGAGAATGATAGCTTTGTTTTATCAAGCATGTCTAATTCCTGTCTGTGTCCTATAGTTTGTAGAAAACAGGCCTGAGTGTGGATCTCTTTTTGCTTCACTTGTTACTTACAAACTGTAATGCAGTTTCAATAGCTGAAATTTTTATTTCTTTATTTCCTTCGAGTTAATCTCCACATCTTAGTCTGAATATAGATTGAGTGTATTTTGCAATACAAAGTATTTATCCATTTGTTTTAACTATTGTTCTGCGTCATTCAGACTGGCTGCTATGGCAGGACTGTACAGCTGCATCTGAAACTATTGCCTCAGGAGTCTGCTGTTCCTTTTAAATGAAATAAAGTTAGCAAGGAATAAAACTGAAAATGGAGGCAAAGTAAATCACAACCTTCATGATAGGAAATGCTGCCAGGACTCTTAGTCAGTGCCTAATTGTTTTCCTTTATACAAAATGCCCTAAAACTTCAACAATCTTTAAAAATTAATTTCTGCTAATCCCCCAAGCATTAAATAATAGATCTTTTAAATCCATTTTTAAAAAGCAAATAACACAGTACACTTCAATCAGCAAGTAGTCATATCAATTATAACAAAGAAATTTCAAGTATTATAGATTTTATGTAATCTGTTTCCTCTCCAGGAAGAAACTTGGATATAAAAAAATGACTTAACTGTCTTTCAACAAGAAGAGAGAGAGCAGTGTTTGGAAGACAGAGAAAACACCCCTTCTTGTGCTTCACCACTCTGCCTTTCACACTGTAGTCTTAAGGCTTGTTAACTGGATATATTCACAAGTTTTAAAATAAAAATATAACGTTCAAGCCAGGGGGGAGCAAGACAAAAGAAATACAAATTTTTCCTGCCCCAAGTGACCTATCATTTTTACTGACTTTTCAAACTCTCTAAGATAATTTCTATATAAAGTATTGGTTTTTTAGGGAATATATGTTACTGTCATCCTGCAGAGCAAGTTGTGGCATCACAAGGAAGACATTCTCTTGATAGTCACCTTGCTGCTATCACTTTTCATGAAATATATTAACATGATCAGTCTACCCTGGAAACAACTGATGGAAGCAGTCTGCATGGAAGCAGCTGCCTTTGAGAGCGTGATTCATCTATGATGCAACTCCCAATATTGCATCCACTTTATGATAATCACACTGTCTTATGTTAACACATCAGCTCATTGAAATGTACAGCAAAGCTTTGATCACAATGGTTTCCCTGCAGAATCAAGTTATCACCTCCTGGTTGCCAGCCTTTTGCACCATGTGTGAGATTTTTCTAACCCTCGCAAAGAAGATAGGCAAGGAAGCTGGAGAAGCGTGAGTAATTAATATTGGAATGTAAAATTCATACTACTCATTGCAACAGGCTCTGTGTGGGTTTGTGGTCACTGACTGTGTGTGGGCTAGTTGGCAGGGAAAATAGTTTTGAATTTTGGACAAGATCTAGATATTGGAAGGACCTTAGAGGCAACACAGTCCAGCCAAAATCCATATGGAATGTAAGAGACTATTCTCTTACAATGATAAAGAGCACTTTGTTGGGACTTGCATGGTTTTACACCATTGGAGCACTAAAACACACTGTTACTGGCTAGAAAAGAGACTCCAGCTGGCGAAGGCTTTCTTACCCTTCTGCTGTTGTTCTCATTCACTTTTCTTCACAATTAATTGGTTTAAATGGTGTACAACTAGTGCCTGCAACAATCACTAAATTACAGAAGAGGAGGAAGGCACTGCTGAAGAGACATGTTAGATCAGTGCATGTGGGAGGAGAAAGCTCAACTGAGGGGAAAAGGACTGATTTTAAAGATTTTAAAATAAATTTTGTTATATATGCCTGAATTTCAAGTAATCACTCTATAAACGTGTTATGGACAAGAAAATAGAATTAATGCTTGATATTACAGGTTTTTTTTTGAAAGAATACAGTGTTAAAGTTATAATCAACTGTAATGAACAATTCATTGAACCTGATGAGAAATATAGGCATGGAAACTTGGTATTAAAGACAGAACTCAGAGACAAACTGAGGACAGATATGCTGGACTTTGAAATTAAATATGGCATGCTAATTGTCAGAGTAATTAAGGATTTGAATAGATTCCTGGGGAGGTAAAAGATTTAACTTCATTAGAAGTTTCAAAATAAAATAAAGGAACTTCATTTTCAGACTCATAAGTTATTGATCATTATCAAATCAAAAGGGAAAAGAAAAAAAAAGACACCTGTATATCAATGTCTCACAAAATACACCTCCAAATATATTGAAAGTTATTTAATATAGTAGCATGGAAAAGTAAAGTCAGAAACAATTA
Source organism: Dasyornis broadbenti (assembly GCA_013397935.1). Taxonomy (NCBI): domain Eukaryota; kingdom Metazoa; phylum Chordata; class Aves; order Passeriformes; family Dasyornithidae; genus Dasyornis; species Dasyornis broadbenti. Next base: position 240,357 of record VZRN01000986.1, on the reverse strand, counting down.
AGAGTAATTAAATCTTTCCCAAGAATCTTCTCAAAAATCTTTCAAAGTTAATAACATCAGACTCAGCTCAACAGAATAACAGGTCAACAGGTGCAAAAACTTCATTTTTGACATAGGCATGTAAAGATAAATGTAAAAAGTGTTTATTATTGGGGATTTTTATCATATCTGCAACTCATACAAGTATTCAGGTGACTATTATACAACGAGTCCACAAATGTGGACTGTTTGCATATCAGACCTATTAGTCACAAGCAGGGTCTCCCAGGCATGCACTGTCCAGTACCTCCATAAGAGCACTAGTTTGTTGATAACACCAAACTGGCTCGTGAGATGAACCTGTTAGAAGGGAGAACCATCTTACACAGAGAGATCTGGGCAGGCTGGAAGGGTGGATGAGTCAGAATTTCAGGAAGTTTAGCAAAGAAGTGTGCAAAATCCAGCTCCTGGGATGGCATAACCAGAGTTGCCAGAGCAGTGTGGATTCTGCGTGGCTGGACAGTGCTGAAAGGGATTACTGAAAGGGATCTGGGTTCCTGGTGGACAACAAGCTGATCAGATGTCAGTGCAGAGGCCAATCAAACCCTGGGCTACACCCACAGGAGCGTTACTGTGTGGCAGTCTTGATTAATATTTTTTTTTTTGCAATCTTGCCTGAAAATACTTTTGACTGACTACACCAGTTTCCTGCCTTGATGATTAAACAAAAGTCATTTAAACTGTTCACTAGTAGATGTTAACTAAACCACTTACTATCATCCCTGGTTTTGTCCTGAAGAATTATATGGGTGTGTATAGCGAAAAACAAGCTAAATCATGGTCAAGTCTTTGATTGTGTAAATTAGTCATCCTGACTTAAAAAGGAACAACACCACTAAGGAGTAACAAAATGAAGAGATATATCTTTATTAAGAGTCTTGATTCTTGTCATTGCATCCCCCCCATACTCCTTTATCATTTATTACTGAATTCACTTCCTTTTGAAATCTTCTGTATTTCCAGGTAAAACCCAGCAGACGTACGAGTGCCTAGTATTCCAAGACAGGAGAAAATTAACTCATTCATTGTCTGGAAAAAGAAAATATATACACTTTAAATTATATTCTCTCAGATGCAGCACTCTAAGGAATCCATAACCTGCCTATACTGCTTGTTCGTTTCCTGCAAAAAGCATAGAAAGATGGGTGAGCCCAGCACAGCATTATTAAGCCATTTGTTGATGCACTAGTGGCCCATCTGGTCCTGCTGTGCATCTCTTCTTTAAGCAGTGGCTTTTCCTGTTGAATTAGATTGTGTCAACAGGGTGTATAGAGGTCTAGAAAACTTTTATTAAAGGGTTGAGGGCAGTGTGCAAATATATTGCAACATCTAAATTACTACACCATTTCATCTTCTTTTGTTGTGGTCTTGCAGCAATGTTTTCTTTAATAGATTGGCTGCTTAAGAGAAACACGCTAAAATGTTGTGGTGTCCCCTCCTTAAGGGGAAGAGTGACCCAAGATTCATAGATGCTTCTGGTAGAAGGGAATGACAGAAATCAGAGCATCCACAGAAACTTACAAAGTTTTATTAATACATTACACACTGGGCAATGGAATTGGTATAAGTCAGTCCCTGATCTCCTCGTCTAAGCACACAGAGGCGAGTTTTGAACAAAAGGGTAGAGTGAAAGGGAAGAGAGGGAGCGATGGATTAAAGAGTGGGAGAGAGAAGAAAAGGAATAATGGGGGAGACATCACCAATCCTGGGACCAGAGCTGATCCAGCTGATGGAATGCCCAGTGTCCTGGGGTGCACATGCGCTGTGGTTTGGTGGCAATACCTTTTCACAGATAAGTTTTCCCCACCTTGGAGATAAGTTTCTCTCTTTCTATGTAAATCAGTTCTCATGTGCAGTTCATTCTTTCTGGAAATGGGTCAGAGGCTTTGGGAGTCTTGGGCGGTCTTGATCCCCCTACAGTCCATACCCACGTCTCAGCCTCATTCCTGCTCTGCTGTGCAGGGTTGTGCTTATCTCCAGGAGCCAGGACAAGGACATCTGTCCCAAAAAGTGCTGCCTTACCTCCACATGATCTCTTCTCCTGCCTTACCCTGTTCTTTCTCACAGCATGCCCTTACCAACAATCCTTGGTTGTCTCCACAGCCATCCAGCTATATGTTCCCAAAACATCTTTACTGCTAATGTGCTTAGATAAAGAATCATTTGGTCTATCAGTTGATAACTTTTTGCTAAATTTATCTCTCTACTACTTTATCTGAGAAAATGTCACTTGAAAAGTTGAAACAGATTGTGCTAAATAAATCTCATTAACAGATTTTATCCTTTACACCTAAGAATAGCAGTTATGGAGAGTCTTTCCTGTGTGCCATAATACCATGAGTGTTTCCATTTGATAAGGATGGGGCACCTGGTGATTTCCAGCCATGAGATGTACCCTTTCAGATAATTAACAAATTCCACAGCCAAAAAGTCTCATCCAATGTCTAAACATTCTTCAAAAGAAACCTACCTGAAATGAAGCCTTTAGGAGGTCAGTGTGACCTTTCCATTGACACGAGATGTCAGAATTGTCTTCTGCCATACAATTATCTTCTCATTCTACGCATTTCTCATCAATTTTCCTTATCTTTTGGTACTCAGACTACAGTAATAGCATTCTGGGGGGACATTTTGGGAAACACAGATGGAATATTATCACTTATTTCATTCTCATTGCCACAGAGCAAAGCATACGAGGCCACACTTGAATTTGTCTTTAGGAAACCTTGCACTGGTCTTCAAACAACAGAAGAAAATTCAGACACATTCAAGGACCTGGTGACTTCAAGGCTGCATTTGTGACAATAATACAATCTGCTGAAAGCAGCAAGTTCTGATGACTGCTGAAGACATCACTGCTGAACTCAGTTAGTGGGATAATACAGGTGAGATTTGTCAAAATTACTATAAGGTTCATTTGAGGTCTTATTTTCCCGGAAATGTAAATACTATTAGCATAGGAAACATCCCAGGAATAAAATCCTGATCCCATTATCAACCACATGGGTTTTAAATTTAATTTTAATTTTAAATTTAATGTCTTGAGGCAGGTTTTTTGTTCTACAAAAATGGAAATGTGTGAGGTCACAAGGGAAGAAGTAGAGAAAGAAAATGCTGAACCACTTCTCAAACACTTTTTTTCAGGCTCATCTACCACCCCTCTCTCTCCTTAGCCATAATTCAAGAAAGCAGATATGATTCAATATCCAACACTTTCATGGGCTTTCTTAAATACCCACGGATTCACAAGAATTTAATTTCTTTTAGCTTCTATCCCCTCCCCAAGCTCATTTACTGTGCTCCCCATGTGTCTTACCTGCATTATGTCTTTCACAACAGGTGACCTGCACAGCTGTGCAATCCCAACCACCCCATTTGCTGTTGAAGGCCCACAGGTAAGCTGTCCAGAAACACTTTGCTCATTTTGTGCCACAAAACTGGCCTCTATAGCAGTATGACTTGCAGTATGGCAGATCTCTGGCACTGGTGGAATAAGGCAGTTTCACTGTACATCACTTTACAGTTTATAAACTCCTGTAGAATTTAAAGATCTTTCATTAGACATTGCACACTTGGTAGCTCTCTATGCTCTCTTTCCCTTGGGAAGAACAATAAAATCACTAAGTGTCCTGAGGAGTGGAATTTCTGTGAACATGTGCTATATTTCAACCAATCATTATTTCTAGTAGCTTAATCATATGATTATGAATTTATCTCCTCATACAACCAAATTTAAACTACGGCCCATATCTTGTACTTTAATCACATAAAAACATGCTATAAGAATTGAAATTAGAGAATATTTTTTCTAATACAAATTTTTTTAAGATTATATAAAATCATGTGCAGATAAAATTATCTGTCCATAGCAGTACTGCATTTTCATGGGTTTGCTTCAGTCCTCTACAAAGTTATACACAAGAGTTATAAATAGCATGAGGCATACACACAAAGAGACACAGGTAAGAATGCCAGCTCAGATCACTAGGCAGGACACTTGATTGTTTTGGGAACACCCATAGAGGCTGATGTTACAATCACTACACTCATATGTGCATAGACATGACAGCAAATGCTGAGAAAAACAGAATTTAAAAGCTTAAGACCAATGCACTATCAGGTTGAATCTGTACTTTCTGGAATTCTCCACACTGACTTTATGTTGTGCCCATGACACCACTTAATACTCAAAAGCAGAACTAGGTCACTGAACACTGAACTTTCCTGCGACTTCCAAATTAGCTGACGCCTTTTTAGTGGTAAAATAAAAAACAGAAGTCAGGCTGACAACCAAGACTGCTTTAGAGACCTGTCACATAGACAGAACTTGGAAGGGTTTGAATGCACTAAAAAGCACGCAGTCAGTTATGCATTACTCCTGGCTAGTTTGCTATTGCTTTTACTGCTTGTCTTATTTTATTTTCACTATTATTTTTCAGCTTATTCAGCTTGTTGTTTCTTTCCATTTCACATGGATTTCTAAAGCAGAATTGATGGACTAGGTCTCCTTGAAAATACAGTTCTCAATAATGTACCACATATGTTAGGGATCTCTCTACATCTGCCAAGTGTTTGACCCAAAATGACTTTGTTTTTCACTCCTGCACAATTCCACTCTTTGGACATCTGGCATCTCTCTCTGCATAAGGTTTCTGGTGAATTTTAGATAAGAGCGTATAAAGACGAAAGAGCAGTTTTCTCAAGGATAAGTACAATAATTAGAATTTTGTACAACTGTGAGTTAATTATGTATATCAGAATGATAATGTTTCTAGATGGGCTAAGTGTTTAAAATTCCCCAGAGCCTGAGCATGCTTCTACACTGATAAAAATTAAAAAAAGGTAATCTGAAGCACTAGAAAGCCACTGAAGAATAATTATTAATTCCTTCAGCACTGGGACTAAATGTTATGGACCATGCACATCTCAAAGAGAATGTGATTACTGTAATATTTCTCATCTTTGGAGGGATATGGCATCAGTCTAAATGCACTACTTACCACATTTGGTGAAGACCTCTAAATTCTTATGGTTGTTGGATTATGTATTCCAGAATTTATTGCATTAGAAACTCATCACACTTTTAATTTTTTCAAGTCACAGAGCAATGAAATGAAATTAGGAAATGAATTCCTAATATCTTTAAAACTAGAATGGTGATGATGCATTCTGGGTTGCCAATACTTACACATATAAAACACGTTTTAAGTTATTTAACATATTATTAGTGATATTTAAATTAATGTAAATATTGTTATTATTATTAAGCAGCAGTTTTCACTGAATATATTGTTTTCTAAAGACATGATATCACCCTTATGGTATCAAGGTTTCTGAAATTAATTTCTTACATTATTATACTAGAAGTAGAATTCATACATATTGTGGGTACACTAAAAATTCTCACTTTTAAAAGATACAAAGGGCATCAAGCAGCCGAGTCAGATGGTTTGAATACTAAATGTGTATAACATTCATTATTGTTAATTTAGGGTTATAATCTTTAAGCAGGGGGTTCTGGTGTAGCAGCTATTTGGTGGTTTTGAACTTTTCTACATCTGTATTTTAATCTACTTGGGAAAAGTGGTAACACTTAATTAAAAACTATAATGAAGGCAACTGACCAGGCCAAGATATTAAAAATATACTAAAGGGGAAAATGGATTTGTAGCAAACCAAGTTTTTCATCATCTGTGCCCCCTTTCACAGCCTGTCTAAATTCAGTTATCTCTCTCTGTGCTCCACACATCCCAGAACCACAGCTGGCACCAAATCATAATGTTTTTGTTGGAGTAAAACAGGTCTGAACACTGAGTAATCAGATGTGCAACGTATGTAGCAATCCTGGGAAGACTATGTTAAGCATGTCTCTGCAAGGCTCTTCCTTTCAGCTCCATGTCGTTCTACCTTTTTTTTTTTTAATTATCCGTATCATATCTGTCTGACTTAAAATAAGTTGCTTGAAGCAAGAGCCACTTCTAGTTATAAAGTACAAAACACTCTATAAACGCTAAGATGCACCATGAAAAGTAGCTACACTGGTCACTAGTTATGCTTTCTGTTTAGTTCAAAGCAGGGAAAGAAAGATGGGAGACTTCCAACAGATTATCTGAGATAAATCTGTTTTGTCCTTACTCCTGGATTGCTCCGTGTTAGCTTAAGGAAAATAACCCCAATTCTTTTGCAAATGGGATAGATGGAAAAACAGGACATATATTGCTGACAGTCATCTACCTCACAGGGTCTGGAAGCCTTGTGTTTATAGCAGAAAGTGAAGATTAGGGACAGCTGAGCCATTACAACACAGTTAATGCTTCTGAGTCAGCCAGGCTGCTGCCTTGAGCTTCCCTGCTAACTGTGGAATAACTCTGCTACCATCCCACATACTCTAGGAAAATGTCCTCCAATAGCCATGAAATTGCACTTCGTGGGGGTTGTGGGTTAAGTGTGAAAGGAAATCATCCAATAATGCAGGAGCAGGCATGCTAAGTCAAGTGCACCCTGTGGGAAATTGCGTCAGCTAAAATGAAAGGAAGCTCAGCTTGTTCTGCTTTCTTCAATGAACATATTTTAAATGTTGTACAACAGAGTGTAAGATCGATGCTGTAAAATTACAAAAGGTACAAAATAACTGAAAGATGAGCTAGAGATATTACAGGAAAAAAATCAAATAAAACAGAAATTTCCAAGTTCCCGTATGAATGGTTGTGTTCAAGTAAAACAATGCACTTCATGTTAAAACAAATCCCTGTTGGTATCTCTGTCCATCTGAAAGATAACGTGGACAGAGAGATGCATGAAATTTACATTAGGAGGAGATAAGAAAATTATGAGAAATAAGTCCCAATACTAGAAAATTACTTCATAGGAAAAATAGTCTTTTTACTACAAGGCTCTATGACAATCTTTAGTTAGTGATTCATAGACTATAGTTATGCCCCACCACCTTCATGCCACAGAAATATGTCTACATCAGAAACCAAACTAAGCACAGTTGTTACCTTCAAATGCATCTCAAGACTCTGCCCTAATATAATTTGTCCTGCTCATTCTGCCAAGCTGTACTTGCTGCAGAATTTTTGTTCTCATTTTCTTCTTTCTGATGGCATCACAGTTTTATCTGCACAGTTTTTCGTGTTAAAACTTATTTATCACAATAGCTGCCTACAGAATTCTGTGTATTTGCAAATCTCAGAGGCACTTACAGTCATTCAGAGTCTCAGCCTGCTGCCTTCTGTGCTGAGGAAAAGAAAAGCTGTTCCTGGTGTTTGAACAGTCTAAAAAATAGAGAGTCACTGTGACCAAAAAAAATGGCAGAGGCAGGGAAAAGTTGAAAAAAGTGGGGCTTACCAATTAATGCCAGAAGCAGACTTGGCCTTCAGTGTGCATAGTCCACACGTACTTTGTTCTGACAAGGCTACAGGTGGGAAAAGTTTAGCTGGAAGTGGCAGGGAAACATTAGCAGGTGTCAGGAGCATCTAAGAGTAACCAGGGTGAGGAGACCACTTAGTAGTGTGGCAATAAAGCTGCATGTGACACTAAACAACTTATGTTTATTAGCTATGAAAATTAAAAGCAGATGGGAAAATTGATTTTCTCACAAGATCTCTGGAAAGCTGTAAAAGGAAATCACGCAGTAGTTTTAAATTCTTTAAGGTTGTCTTATTTACTAATAAATTAGTCTAGTAACAGTTGTGGAAGGAATCTTTTGAAAGCAAAATCCTGTGGGGATGTCCATCTGGATTTCTCCAGGTTTTCAATAGTTCTTCCACCAGAACAATTAGCTAGCACAGAAGAAGATTCCTTTACCATGGTGTAAAGACTCAGTACTGGTCCTATCCTTTGGGCGCAGGAAAGAATTCATACCAACCACCCATACTAAGTGGACAGCACTAGTGAGAAGGCAGAAGGAAGCCCAAAAATTAAATTTTGGTGACATAATTGTCTAGCTTGTAAGGATTTCAAAGGGTCTAGGAGAATGGCCTGTAGTCTTGTTCTGAGTCCTGGGCAAATGTTTTAGGAAAAACAAGGGTTTGCTGTCCATCTCCCCTCTGATACTTTGTGCTGTTTCTCTACTCTGAGCCAATGGGGAGCAACTTGCACTCTGGAAGCAGAGACTTGGAGGAGCTGGTGTTCTTAAAATTGAGTGCTAAATATCAACTGACACATCCAAAACCCCCAAATATTAAAAGTAATACAACTATGATAAATGCTATTCTCCAGTGTTTCTTTAATATAAATTTGCTTTTCCCCCTTCCTAGATGACAAAAATATAATCTGTAAAGATCTCTGGTTCACTGAAAGGGGACAGAATGAGGGTTGGATGTGCCTACCTATTAAACACAAGATAATAATATTTTGCTGCAGATCTGGTTAGGACTCTAAGGACACTGGCAATCTGAGTGTCTTAATGTGTTTTCCCAGCACGAAAAGGTAAGGTACTCCTAGGATTAGGGCCAGTATTTCTGGTATATTGATTTGCTCTTTTTGTTTTCTTTTGCTTTCTGCCTTTTAAATAGATGTATAGAAGTAAAACTGTAAACACTAACACTCAGTTATATTCCATGTCTTTTGTATCATTGAACATAAGAAATAAGAGATAAGTATGGAAAACTTTCTTAAGGGTAAAAGTTTAACCTCTCCATGAAGAAACTGTGTTGAGTCATCTTCATAATGGTACAACAGAACATTACTTCAGACCTAAAACAATTAGTGTTATGAGTCAGTTCATCAATTGTTTTAGATCTTAAACTCATGTTCCAGCATTGTCATGTAATGCAGTAGGCTTAACTAGCTGAAGAACTGGGCAGAATGATTGGAGCAGGAAACAAATACTGTCATGGGTATTTCTTCTGAAAAAGAACAAATACTGAGCCATACAATTCCCAGTTCCATGTCATATCCAAATATCATTCTCTCTCTTTCATGAAACATGGTCTCCTGCCTCCAAGCAGAAGTTAGGATCAAAAAGAAAAGTATGGTTCCTGCCATAATATATACACTCCCACTACCTGTCTCAAATAAACCCTGAGGCAAAATTCAAAATAAGTCTTGGGAAACAGAAGCTTCGAAGCAGAAAATCAGTACATGGCACCTTGTCACTGACACATAACTGAGTCCAGCAAACTTCAGCAGGTACAGTAATTGAGGGTTACAACCCCATGATTAACAACAGCTAATTTTGAAGTACAGATTAGAGTCTTTTCAAGTATTAAGCCCTGAACAAAGCCTTATTTCCAAGAGTGCTTCAAGGCAGGAAAAGAGTTCTTATTCTCACTGTCCTTGGAATTTAGGCCTTTCCATTTTAAAGAACACATGTGGGATTCTGACCATAGTTCTGCTGCGCTTGAGAAAACGTACTATCAAATTACTCATGAAGTTTAACGTAGCTGTTTCAAACATTTTTGGATATTTTGGCAATACCATAAATTTGCCATGAACCCTGCTTGAAGAAGGGAGCAAAGGAACGGACCTTTCCTAAAGAGCTCACTACCTTAAATCTGAGGCAACGACAACTGCAAATAAAAAAAAAACACGTGAGAAAGAAAAGTGCATGGAAGAGTATAACATAAATAAAAATATTTAAAGGTTCTGAGTTCACAGACACTTCCTGATAGATCAAAGTCAAATTGTCTTCTGGTTAAGTAATTCAATTTTTAGATTTAAACCAGTGCATTTCTTCTAGATGGACTGCGCAGATCTCTGAATTGTACCAATTTGTGATTTCCATTGCAGATGGCTAAATTAGGGCAATTTTATAAATAACAGTATACACTTGCCAAACCTCTCAAGGTAATATTCAGCAAAAGCAGGAGCAACTCAGTGCTCATTCATCAGTATGCTCCCACTCTTACTAAACCAGTCAGATTATCTGTGAAATTTGATTTCAGACATCTGACTTTTAGCGGTGATAGTAAGGCAGATTCCATTCTCCTTGGGCCCTTTTGCATTCACTTTAAAACAGGATATTTCAAGTTGTTTCCTTATGAGTAAATTCCACTCATTGCCTGCAAATCTCCACATACTGGGGTGTGTCTCCAGGTGAGGCTGAAGATTAAGACAGGAATTTGCCTGAGCCCCAAGGCAGCAGGGGTGATCAAACAAGAACACCTTTCCTTAGCTGAGATCAGAGCACCACTCTCTGGACAAATATTTACAACATTTTCTTACCACCACATGGTAGTTATTCTTCTGCAATTGTTCTTTAATAGACTGCATAATTTCCAGAGTTACTGATGAGGGGATGTCATCTCTTCAGCACTGGCTACTTTTCTCCCAAATCTGCTTCCTTTGTGTAGCAATAATTTTGAGGCAGAGATCAGCAGAACTAGTAGAAACCACTGACTTCAATTAATCAAGCCTTTTCTGGAGAACAATTGTATAATCTGAAAGGTTTGGCAGTTAGAGTACAAATCTGAAAGGGAAAAGAATGCTTTTCCTTCTCACCCTTGGAGGATGACACGTTGTCCTTAGTAGAATCAAAATGTTTTTCTTTCTCAGCCAGATCCTAGGATGTATTAAAACCACATTGGGCTGCAGCCATAGGTGTTGAATGGTATACTTCTGATGTTTTCCTATATATATACAATTGCTGCTAAACTTTGCTTCTGAAGAAAATTCATCCTTCTCCCATGAGAAAAATTAGAAGATAATAATAAGAGAATGGCATGAAGCAGAGTGGAAATCAGTTCAAAACCAGGGCCGTCTGTGGAATGAGATTTTTGCTGCACTGGGTGCAGCCTCTCAACTACTTGTGCATGAAGGACATTGGTGCAGCAAGCATTCCATAGGTACTACAGCAGTGTTTTGGAACAGAAACTGTCCTTTCAGGGATGAAACCCTTGGACATGAGATGATGTGTTATGGTAGCAGTGCATTACAGCACCACAAAGAACAGACAACCTGAAACTCATAAAGGAAGATATGAAAATAAGAAAGTTAGTGAGCACACCATGGTTGAGTTCATACGCAATATGGGATGGTTTGGGAACAAAAGACAGTAACAGGCAAGTTCTGTAGTTACTGAAAAAAATATACAATCACATTACAGTCAAGGGAAGTATAAAATCTAATGATCTCACCCAGGATGTAAACCAGATTGTAGAGACAAAGCCTTGAACACAAAACAAAGAGTTTAAAGTTGAGGTCAATGGATGGGGAGCCAGTAAGCCTGCTGGGAAAAGGGAGATGGCACGTTCAAGCACCAGAGGAAGCTTGTCTCTCTCTCTCAAGGGAGAGCAGCCTTACAGCTCGATTCTAGCACATTCCTTTGTCACGTGAGCTGTAGAAAAACAGCACTGCAAGTGTTGTGCATCAATGGCAGCAGAATAATGGGGGATGTTTTCCACAGACCATGGCAGGCAGCAATACTGAATAGTTGTAATTTCATTTTCTCTTCTCTTCAGAACAAGAAGGTTGAAAAAATGTCTTATAAACCAAGAAGCATTAACACATGTTCAACAGGAACTAGATGTTTATTCCAGCTGTTTATGACTACCACCTCCAAACCGCATTTTCTCCTCATCACGCAACTGCTTGAAAATTTATATAATAGTTTCATGGGGAAACGTTTGAAGTCTGACTCAGAAAAAAGAAAATATCTGCTGCCAAACCATGACTAAGCATGTAAGTAAACAATGAAGGAAAAGCAATCTACCTCTGAAGATTATAAACAAGGATAGGAACAAGGGACTTAAAATGATAATGAATTGGAGGGGAGGGGTGTTGGGGGTTTTGGTGATGGTTGTTTATTGGTTCTTTTTGTCTCTTTGTTTCAGCAAAATTAAAGCTTATTCAAATCTATTTGGCAGTGTTTTATTCAACTCAGAAGTAATGAAAAAAATATTTATTTAAATGTGTACCAACTGGTATGTTTTCTTTCCAATATGACAAAAAAATTTATTCAATCCTTCTGCCTCTATAATGAGTTTAAAAGTGCTTGTTGTGTAATTTTTAATTCTTTTTTCTTTTGTGTGCTCATAAATCTATGTTTTGCTGCTGTCTCAGATCTATTCTCATGTTTTGGAGCTGTATGTGAGAGGTGACCAAACCTTTTCTGATTAAGCACCCTTAGCTACTTCTCTTCCAGAAGGAGGTAAATTCATTTATTACAGTTCATATAGGTAAATGGGTATTTACCTATGTGAATGAGGATCTACCATCACACTTCTTTCTTTCTCCATGCTGAATTTGAGATTTTCTCAATAAGCAGCCCAGAAATGATGAATACTCTGCCTCTATTTCCTTGCATAACTAACTATATTTTACACTTCTGCACTTCTTTATAAGCACTAACCGACCAAATAAGAAACCTTCTTGGAAATAAGGTAGCTTCATCAGCAACTTAAACTTGAGGACTGTGAAGAAAGAAACAAAAGGATTGTAAAGAAGACACACAAATAGAAACAGACTGCAGCTAGAGGAGAACTATCTAATTTCATACAGCAAAACCAGCTAGGCTGGATGAGACTTCTTACGGCAAAAGTAAAAAAATGCTACTGGCTTACCAAGAAAAGAGAGGTTTTTCATGAGCATTTGTGTGGCAGCCCATGCTGGAGTACCATTACCTTAGCAGGCCAGCAATCTCAACACATCATCATGTTGCTGTTGCAGGGACAGAAAGCCACTGCTGTTGCTCTCTCAGCAAGTGCTGAATGTCTGTGCAGACTTAGGGCCTCCATTTCTATGTAACAGATCCCCTGTGTGGTATCTCGCTGATGGTGCAGTTTAGAAGTTTGCTCCTGGTCTTCTGAAAGCTCAGAAAATGGAGGTCCCAGTGCTGTTTCATGCTTTCAGTCTTTGCACCTTCTGCATGTGTTCAGAGACCGTGATTTACAGCTGTGCTGGTTTTCTTTTCCCCATACAAATTCCGTGTAGGCTTCAGGAGAGAGCAAGGACTAGAAATAATGGTCCAGCATGAATTTTGGCTACAGTCCACTGGCAGCATAGGGAAAAACAGTGATGCAAACCATTTTAGGCCAGTGTTATGAATATCTTCACATGGTCTTGTGGAGGACATATTGTCCCATGAAAATCTGGCTTTTGATTATAAGAGAAATACAACTTTTGTCTCTAAGAAGATATTGGTAGGCAGAGGAAAATAAATGCAAACAAGGTAAGCAGTTGTTCTCCTGCTCTCTAACAAATATATTGCTCTTTTTTCTACCCAGTAGCTAAATATACTTGTTATTTACTTAAAAATTGACCAAAATCTGTTAGCAAATACAATTTAATTAAATGCAATAGGACTCATTTCCACTCATGCTATTGGTGTATTTGGGCTATTGTGTCATAACAGTTAAAAAATATTTCAGCTACCATTTTTAATTAATAAATTTAATTTAGTCATCTTTATACAGTGTAATTCCTAAAAGCAAAGAGAGATTGTTCAACACATTCTGAGTACTGCCTCACTAATAACAATTTTCAAAATTTTCTGACAGGAAAAATTACCTGCCAGAAGAGCTAGCAAATTAAATGAAACATTATATCCCAGGAGCTGTTGAGCTGCTTACAGCAAACACAGTATCCCTCTGAGTCCACACCAGCTACGGATGATAATAAGACATTTTAAATTTCACAAATTGAATTCATAGAAGATTGGTATTGGCAATATCCCATACCAGCATCCCTCTTGGCCTCCTCTCTCTTTTCACCAAAAACTCAGCTTATTTAAAATGCAAGTTTCTGGTTACTTTGACTGCAAGGAAAATCCATGAACTGTGATGATGTGCATAAATCTAATTCACTTAATCTGTAAACATAAATCACATAGACTTTGGGGGTTTTATTCAGCAACATGACATTGATATGTAAGTACTGTCTGTTTCTGTTTACCATAGATAAGGCAGGAAAAAGGGGATGTGTGACAGATTACACATTTGACCATAAATATCCTTCTTTGTTACATGGGAGAGGCAGGAGTGACAGGCAGCAACTTCCACAAAAAGAAACCAAATCTAAGGAGGCTTATAGAACCATAGGACTATTCAATTCCTATCAAGGAGAGTCATGAGAGCATGGGATACCAGCCCAATGAGAATACACTCAGTCTTGAAATACCTGCTAAAAAAATGAGAGCAGAAACTTTCCTAGGTCATATGCATGAACTGTATTTTGAGGCAAGTATTTGAGTGGAAGTACTTCCTTGAGCATTTTATTGTATTTTACCTTCTAATATCTGTCTAGGACAACAGCTGGTTGTAAGAAATATAAAGTACCTAGTACCTTTTTACAAAGTATTTGTTACATCCCTGTACTTCTCCTTGAGTGTCTTCAACAAAAACTGGAACTCTTCAGCACGTATAATAGAACCTAGCTCTAAAATTAAAAGCATAAAAAACCAAAAACACACAACTAAACAAGACAATAATAGCAGGTCAGTCTTGAAAGTGATTCTTCAGGGGAACAGTCTGAATCAATATCAGAACAATACCACATTCAGAGAATTACTAGTGACTAAGGCTTTCTGCTTATCAGTAGTTAGAAAGGATGCCCACACCAGCCTTCAGGAGATATATTCCCAGGCAGGAAATTTTCTCTGTGTTATAGAGTTCCTTTGACACTAAGTATAATTCTAGAACCTCTCATATTTTCTACCTGTGGACAAAGGCAGGCCATGACAAGGTACCCATTCCTCATTTTAATTGAGTGTTAAGCTGACATTAAACATCAGTTGTAAACTGGTTGCCTTCAGAGAAAAATCAGCAACAGAAATGATGTGATATCATGTCTCAGAGAGAAGAAGCAGTGCTAAGGTAAAAAGTACTGTCTTGGTCTTCTCTAACCGGGGAGAGGTACCAAATACAGGCTGCCTTGTGGAAGTCTTACAGAACAAAGCACTGACTCCAACACTGAAACTTTCCTACTTTATTTATAATATCCTTGGAGATATGAAAAACCTGTCAGGACACAGAACTGAACAATGTGCTCTAGTTGACCCTGCTTTGAGCAAGAGGGAGTTGGACAAGACAGTCTTTCAAAGATCTCTTATATTTCAATAATTTTGCCATTCTGTGAAAATACTGTTTTAACTGTATTTAACAGTTTTCTTAACACCTCACCACCTGATAACGTCTGGTTATACAAAATTCATTTTGTTGTCCAATATGGTTCTCATATCCCTGGTAATACAGGACAGTTTGAGAAAGAGATTAATTTTCATGAGTCAAGAACCTGAAAAAAAATTAAATTAATCCAAAAATAGTACGTTATGATCCAAGATGGCAAGGTTTGAGACTCAAGATCTCTAGAAATCTTATGGTTTATTACATTAGTACCAAGCTGAATACTTCTGTAACTAGTATAGACACAAATCAGAAATTTTACTTGTGATTGAATAGGGGAAACAATTACATTAAGAAGTGTGTAAAACAGATGTAGGATGCTTCAGAGCCTAAATGGAAGCAGATGTTTTAAACAATGCTTGATTATATGACATTTGTCGTCTCTTCTCTTAGCCTGTTGTCTGTCCTCGGACAATCTGTAAACACTAGCCTTCTTTTAATACTAACTTTTAAGAAAAGAAGGAATACATGTACCAATTATTATGATCCAAACAATGGGAACACTTGCTTTGGGAACTTTGTGGATGGAAGTTCCACATCTGTTTGACAGCTGTTCTGCTTTTCTGTTTACTTGGAAAGCATATAGGTTTGACAGTCATTCACAGACTATTGCCTAAAGAAGAGTATTCCAGGCAACTCCAAACTGTGTCTGTATTGTGACACAAGGCTTTGCAATATTTTACAAGCAGGACACTTCAGTGTAGAAAAAACTTGTAAATTGTGTTGTAAAGTGTCTCTTTCTCTTACAAAAGCCCCACACTGGATAAATGCATGTGTTAGAAAAGCCTTTGTGAGAAAAATTTACAACGAGTTATTGAAAGCACCAAAGCTTTTTATCCTAGTTCCTTTCAAATCAAGTATCACAGAAGCTACAAGCAGCATGAGATAGCTAAGAGAGGAGTATTTCTCTTCTCTGTGTTTGGAAGGGCTGCACTTAATCTTTATGTAGGATAGAAATCAGGAAAATGTTGGATACCATCTGCTAATCTCAGGTGTACAAAAACCTCATGATCCCAGAAAAAGTGCATGCCTTCCAGATTTAAGCTTCCAGGAATTACATTTCTGAGTTTCTTTCACAAATCCTGTCATACACAGGAGTCTGTGCTTTACTTTTGTTTTTTTATTGCAATGACCTTGTTACTTACCCCTTCTTTTCTTCACTCTCAGCCACCGAATTTGGTCTGCACAAGGAATAGAACCCTTGGAAAATTCATCAAGGCTGAAGGTATAGATTACAGCTAGTTCCAACTTCTCAAGACCTCAGTCTCTTTTCTAGCCATAAACAACACAATATGTAGGAGTAATTTGACCCAAAGCAGGCTAATGTTTCTTTCCCTAAAGGCCACAAATTATGTTAAGTGCAGTCACCTCAACAATAATATTTACAAATAATGTTAATAATAACAACAACAACATGATAAAGTTTCTCCTACTGTTTCCTCCCTCCCTAGATATCTCCAGATTGCATTTCCTTTCTAGAAAGCAAGATGTCTTTAAACTAAGGTACACTAGATGCTTCTTAGATTGTAGCATCATAGGTATGGCAGTAGAATAATTAAATTATGCTCAAGGACAGTATCAGGACCATCATATCAGGAATCTACAAAAGAGTTATATTATTCAGGTGTCATGTGGAACACAACTGAAAAAACAGTGGCTATTGCAGTTTCTTGTTTTTCTATATGAAACATTTCTCCATTCTTCCAGGAGTCTGGGCTCCTGGATCCAACAGACAACCTCTGCTCATACAAGAGATTATGTAGACCTCTCCCATTGTGGCATTGTTTCTCTCTCTGAGAAACAGGATCTTCCAAATCAGTGTAGACCTGTGAAGAACTGGGAATCAGATATACTTCAGAGACTTACCTTAATACCTTATGCTTCTACCAATTTTGAGGAGAATGGATCACTGATTTTTTTTTTTTTTTTTTCAGATTTCACTACAGTGGAGCCATGTCTTTGAAGACAGAAATACCAGATGAGTCATCTAGGTCATCAGTATACTAATGAGAGCACACCATGTAGAAGATAAAAGATGTCCAGTAATCCAGATTGTTGACCTGACAACCCACTGAACATTCTGAGGAATCAGATTCGTTTCAGAAGTCTGTTGTATTCATTCAATTTATTTAGTTTGTGTGTGTTTTGCTTAAAGTAAAAACCTTGAGATAAAATACAGGCATACAATACATATCACACAAGTTTGTACTTGCTCATAAACAAAGTAATCATTCGAGCTCCCAATATCTACTGATCTGATGTCATGTCATTACTTAAAACACTTAAAGCAGTTGCAAAACATTTCTTGTAACATCAATCAATTAATAGTTATAGTCCTTTACAAATTAGAATGCTAGAAAGGTAAAGAAAATATTAAAGCTAGCTTCTTCATTCTTTTCCAGAGACATAATGAGTAAAGGGCTTTCAAGGGTTAATAAAGAAATCAGAGAGGGAAGCTGTAGCTTTTCAAACTATTTCACCATTTCCCCTCCTCTCCCTTCATCTGGATTGGATCGTGTTAGTGTATGAGTCAGCTAATTATGAAAGACTTCTCTGAAATGAATTAGATGAACACAGCGTCTTTAACAGAAACAGATCTTGTGACCTGGCAGTTTCCATCATGGTCCAAATAAAGCCCACCCAGATGTGACCACTTCCTTTACTGTAACTCAAAGAACAGAGTGAAACATCAGTCTGTACTTCCTCACCTAAGCATCTTCTCAGTGTTCCTGATAGATAGGAAAAATAACCATTTGCTACTCTGATGAATCAAATCATATGTGACACTAGACCCAGGGATAAATGAGTTTGATGGTATTGAGAACTAAGCTACACTTTACAATAAAATATGCCAGTTGACTATTGTCCACAAAAAAACAAAGATTGAGACCTATGGTCTAAGTAGGTATTTTAAAATGGCAGTTCTGAAGAAGTTATTGGTTGTAAACTTGTCCAAAGGCTCTATTATCCCAAATGTGCTTTCCAGATTAAGTGTTTTTGGAAACTAAATGCAGCTGATGCACTTCAGTATCTGGAGAAAAGATTCTGCACTTTGGTTACTGGTCTGTTACCTGATTCTTTCGTGTTAGTGTCCAGATTCAGTTCAGTGGTGACTTTAATAACCATTACACTGGAATTGTGCTGTGGTTCCCTGTCTTGAAAGAACTGAAAAATTATGAAGCTTTAGTTGGTTTTGTCTCTGTGATGATGCCAGTAAACCAAGAGATTAGCTTCACAATTAATACAAGCTATTGCGCAATCACAGATTTGCATGCCTAAGCCCCTGAAGATAAGAAGAAAACAAGGCAATATAAGTTGTTACCTGCACACTAAATGAACATTTAATTCATTTAGCAAGTCAAATGTGTCAGTAGAAGTGGCCACTTACCTGCTTAGGCAAGTGATATCATTCACACCTGGTTAACATCAACTAAAAGAGCTGGGGGAAGAAACTAAACCAGAAATAAAGGCAGAAACAAATTCCAAGTATCAACACCCAAATCAGATCACCTTGACCTTAGACAATCCAAAAGTATCAGAGTAAAATCAGATACACATCTCTACACTGTACAGCTACTTGCACTGAATTAACCATATACTTTAATGTAATGTTAGTAACTGTTGATACACTAACACTCAAAGTAGACAAGGCTAAGTTAGTCACACGAATTTCTGGAAGTTTTGCTGTGAAGTTCAATTTTTCCTTTTCATTTTAAAGAAAGTAAGTTGTTTTTAATGCACTGTGTTTTTTCAGTGGGATCCAACAATGTGAGAAATCAATCAGACCTTACAAACTGACTTTCAAATCCTGAATGATTAGCTTTACTTATAGTACAAAACACATGGCCAAAGTTGCTTTCTTCTTATGCTAGTTCAAATAAACAAATACTATAAAGGAATGCAAAATTAGACTTTTATAGGACTCAAAAAATAAGAGCTGTTTTAAAATATTCTGTCTATCCTTATCAATCCTATTTTTCTGTATGTTTTTAAAGCATGACCATTTAATAGTTTTGTTATATTTTTTTACTTTTTTCCCCACCTAGTGACTTTGAACTACCTATTTAAATTTTCCAGCAGATTTCAGACATATTTATTGAGCTTTTCAGTAACATTTGTGTATATGTCTATCTTTCTGTTCTTTAAAGTGACTCCCAGTGAGATTTGCTGATGTGATAAGAGTCGCTTTCCTTGGCCTTGAAGCTACCCAGGGGAATAACACATTTTCATTGTTAGATCATGATTTCTAGTAAAGACACAGAATAGTATCCATCACCAATTAATTTAATTAACTTCATACTACTAAGTCCAAACTAATTCCTGTTAGTGCTCTCCAAAGGGTCGTTAGAATTGAGCGATGGTTTCTGATTAAATGTGTAATTTTTGCTATGTGCAATGAATTTACTGCTGCACTTT
>VZRN01000986.1:122599-220787 GCA_013397935.1 Dasyornis broadbenti | reverse complement strand
AATATGAAAAATCCTGCTTATTTTCTCTGACTATATTAGAGTAAGTTCTTGTGAGGAAACATTCACTAGTAAACCAAACCAGAGACAGCTGGAACTAAAGCAGGTTCAAAATCTGTTTAAATCGCTCATTTTCAGTATTAAACCTCATGAGCCTTGTAAACTATTTATTGCTTTCCATTTTCTTTCATTACTAAAATGTTCTTATTTAACCTAAAACTATTTTCTGGCAAAAATTATAAGCGGGGGAAAGAGGTCTACTGAAAAGAATCTATATGAAACAAGTAGTCTCACTTCAGGGTTTTTCTGTGTGAAATTTCAGTTTCCAGTGGACTCCTGGAGGATACATTGACTGTATTGAGCTTATGTTACATAGTCTAGGTGTTACAGCACTTTCCGAGCAATGGGATATATCATTTTCAAACCTTCTCTGATTCAGAAGCTTTGAATGAGATCTATTGAAGTTCAAGTTGAGTACACTGCTACCTACAAGCATTCTAGAGCACAGGGTTGGTAAGAGAATCCATCTTCTCATTGCTAGTTTTGTCAGCAGTCATGAACCTTCATTAGTAGCCAAGTATCAAGAATCTAAACAGATGAAAAATATTACAGGAATTCTGAAACTTCAGGGTGGTTGTTACTGCAAAATTACTACCCAATACCAGTTGAAGGACGTAAATACTTTTAGTGAAGTAAAACTGCATTTTTCTATAAATAAAGAGTGCACACAAAAATCTTGCTGATCCTGACAAACATCTGTGTCTGCACCATGTCATCCATCCAGATAAACACCATTCCGTATTTCAGTGTCTTTTTTTGCTTGAGTTATTATGTTTTCTTACAGAATGGAGATAGTACAAGAATCACTGCATGAAGTTCTTTAGAAAAATAAAAGCTTTCCTTTTCAACTAATTAGTATTACAGAAATTAAGTTACTCTGCAAACAATAAAAAAGCAACGTCTCTTTAGCATTTTGACAATGGATTTTTTTTTTTTCATTTTAATCCAGTTCCTCTTTGTTTTACATGGTATTTTTTCCTCTTTTATATTATTTATCTCAAATCCTTCCTCTTGTTTAAGAAGAACCTTCCCAAGTCCTATGTAATTCTGCTTTTAAACTATATCATGCAGTGATGGGTTGTTTTTTTTTCCTACTAAAAAATTCTCTTACACAGCTTTACAGTTTTTAAAATTAAAATTAGGCAAAAGCCAACTTCTTTGGCTAAACAATACTGTCAAACAATCACCACCAAAAGAGTCATTATTTCAATCTGGTCATATTTATGCTTGTATCTAGATTTGTCCCACCACAATTTCGTTATCAGGGCACAAAGATTGGGAGTCCTCTTTGCACAGCAGACTGCAATGTACAACATGACTCTGTATGCACGTGTTTAGGTGTCCAGCCTGACCAGTTGCACATGTGCATCACCCCTGTTCTCACTCCTCTTGCCAGACAGCAGAACTTGCAGCATTTTTCAGCTCCCAGAAGAGACAGCAGCACATGAGACCTCTGCAAAGCAAGGGTAGGGTAAGTAACTTTAGCTCTCTGGGACTTCCCTCCAGCTGTATTCCCAGACCAATCCTCCCTCTGATTCCCCAAAAGGGTATGAAGACCTACAGGAGAAAGAAGGAGTGAATTTAAGCAGCTATAAGGTACTCATAAATGCCAAATGTAGGGAGAATGGGGCAGTGAAGCAGCAGAAGGAATAGATTGATTGAAAAGAGAGAGAAAATATACCCCTTGTTTTTTCTCTCAGGGACCTCTGACATCACCCAGTACATTCCAAATCTCTAATGACTGCCTTTATAATTCATTCACCCAGGCTCCTCAGTCTCTTCAACAAAACCTGCCATGGCACAAACACAGGATTCATAGAATCCCAGAATCATAGAATTGTTAAGGTTGGAAAAGACCTCTAAGATCAAGTCAAACTATCAGCCTATCATTTTGTTCACCATTAAACCATGTTCTCATGTATCCACACATTTTTTCAATAGTTCTAGGGACACTGACTCCACCACGTCCCTGGGTAGCCTGTTCCAATGCTTGAAAAAATTTCCATGAAGAACTTCCTGATATCCAACCTAAACCTCCACTGGAACAACTTGAGACCATTTCCTCTCATTTTGTCATTTGTTACCTGGGAGAAGACACTAACTTTCGTCTCATGATACCTGCCTTTCAGGGAGTTGTAGAGAGCAATAAGGTCCCCCCGGAGACTCCTTTTCTCCAAGCTAAACACCCCTAGCTGCCTCAGCTGCTCCTCACAGGACTTGTGCTCCAGGCCCTTCACCAGCTCCATTGCCCTTCTCTGGACTCACTCCAGCCCCTCAATGTCTTTTTTGAAGCCAGGAGCCAGAACTGGACAGGACACTTGACGTGCCACCTAGTCACATGCTACAAGTTCAGCCACTGTCAACCAGCACCCCCAGGTCCTTTCCTGTGGTCCCAGAGCCACTTTCCAGCCACTTTTCCCCAAGCCTGTAGCACAGTCTGGAGTTGCTGTCACCCAAATGTAGGAACAGGCAGTTGGCCTTGCTGAACCTCACAACTGGTCTTGGCCCATCAATCCAGCCTGTCCAGATTCCTCTGTAGACCCTCCCTGTCCTCTAGCAGATCAACACCCCATTTTGAGTGATTTTGCCTGCTGAGAAGTTTTGAGCCAGTTCTGAGCATGAAAAAGGAGAACATGCTGCTTGATCTTGTGTTGGTACAAGTAATACTGGCCACAGCCAGTTCAGGATTTAGAGTCCTCATTTCTAAAGGAGCATCATCCATTCTTCAACAAGAAGAAGCAACAATGGCACGGCTCCACAAGAAGACTGACACTAAAAATTGGTTCTAAACATAAGACTATGGTACAAGAAAAAGCTTCAATATTTCTATTCACTTCTAGTTGACTGCTCTCCCACCAATCATGTCTTATCTGTAGAATGCTTGCAAAACTCACTCCATACTGTGAATATGAATGTGGATATTAAAAATCACCACAGGTGAAATAACACTGAGCTTCTTCAGAGCTGTCTACAAATGCAGACAGGTAGCATTTCTTCACACTAAACTTGTTTGTTCTCACAGCAAAACCACAACTTTAGATTTGCATTTTCTTAAATGCAAAATAGGGTTCTGAGGCAATTCAGGTACAGAATTCCCAACATGCAGCTAATATTTATGCATGAATCCAAAGTCAATTCTGTGCTTGTTACTGGAGAAGAGCTTCTCCTTAAGCTTACTTGATATGAAAAAATGTTATGGCACTAACTGCTTTTTGGCAGAAGAACATTTAACTATGCACCTAACACCTGTTCTGTCAGTACTAGTCATTTCTTGTCCAGTTTTTCATGGATAAGACATTAAAAAAATACATCCCTGTCTATTGGTGTTTAGAGCTTGCTGTCATGGGCACCTTCAAAACAAATAGCTGTGCCAGTCATAAGCACATATATCACTATATAGACACTGAGGTTTGCCATAATGGAACATATTCAGCAATCTGTTCATCTGTGGCCTCCAGGCTCCCTTCTCATAAACAGAGAATGCCTGTGCTGTGAAATGAAGATCAGACTTGGGCATGTGCATAAAGGCATGTTCAACCTCAGTATTAGAACCCATGTCTGAAGTTTCAATCCTCAGACTTACCACGCAGTTGGTATTTGGTATAGAAAAAACCTAAATTATCTGAACATTTATTCACTTGGTACAAAATCACTCTTATTTAAATGTAAAGGTTCAGGCAGTGTTATCAAATCCTGAGATCAACAAGCTACGCAGAGTACAATAATACACTGACTTATGTTTCTTGCAAATACGGACTTGTTAGTGAAAAAAATAATGGGTATAATTCACCTTTTACTCAACAGCAGAGTAACTCTTGTAATCATCTCCATAGGAAAGAAATACATTCAAATTATCCTTTCCTAAGTAGAGCAGTCATTTGACATTTATTTTCCCCACAAACAGGAAAGGTGAGATAACTTTTATGATTCTAGTGTTCAGATGTGGTCAGTCTCTCCATTTCATATAAAGCTTGTAAGTATCTGCACAAGAAATTATGACTACATGGAATGTTGCTTAGAGCATAAATCTACTGCTAACTGGGAGATCTGGAAGTCACTGAAGAGATTTCCTGTTTGACTATCATCTCCAATACAAGGATATTGTCATGGTTTAGCTTGGCCCAGGTTTTTTCTAGTGGGGGAGGGCCACAAAGATGGCTCCTCTGTGAAGCTTCTCGAAGCCTTCACCATGTCCAGCTCTGAGGTGATGGACATGCTGCTGGCCGAGGCTGGGCCAATTAGAGATGTTGGTTACGCCTCTGTGAAAAACATATTTAAGAAGAAATCAAAACAATGGGTGCACGCACTTTTCCTTAGCCAGAGGAGGAGGAGGAGGTGAGAGTATGTGAGGGAAAACAACATGGAGAGACCAAGGTCAGTGGAGAAGGAGGAGAAGGGGAAGCTCCAGGCGCCAGAGCTCTGCAGCCTCTGCAGGCCGTGGTGAGGCCCATGGTGAAGCAGGGGTGCCCCTGCAGCCCATGGGGGCCCACGGGAAATGCTGAGATCCACTTGCCTATGCCCATGCTGAAGCCAGTGGATGCCTGGAGGAGGCCGTGGTCCAGAGGGAGTCCTAGTGGAGAAACAGGCCTTGACTTGCACCCTGAGACTGAACTGAGTGCCCCACATGGAGTGGGTGGGTGCCTGAGAGAGAGAGAGAGAGAGAGAGAGAGAGAGAGAGAGAGAGAGAGAGAGAGAGAGAGAGAGAGAGAGAGAGAGAGAGAGAGAGAGAGAGAGAGAGAGAGAGAGAGAGAGAGAGAGAGAGAGAGAGAGAGAGAGAGAGAGAGAGAGAGAGAGAGAGAGAGAGAGAGAGAGAGAGAGAGAGAGAGAGAGAGAGAGAGAGAGAGAGAGAGAGAGAGAGAGAGAGAGAGAGAGAGAGAGAGAGAGAGAGAGAGAGAGAGAGAGAGAGAGAGAGAGAGAGAGAGAGAGAGAGAGAGAGAGAGAGAGAGAGAGAGAGAGAGAGAGAGAGAGAGAGAGAGAGAGAGAGAGAGAGAGAGAGAGAGAGAGAGAGAGAGAGAGAGAGAGAGAGAGAGAGAGAGAGAGAGAGAGAGAGAGAGAGAGAGAGAGAGAGAGAGAGAGAGAGAGAGAGAGAGAGAGAGAGAGAGAGAGAGAGAGAGAGAGAGAGAGAGAGAGAGAGAGAGAGAGAGAGAGAGAGAGAGAGAGAGAGAGAGAGAGAGAGAGAGAGAGAGAGAGAGAGAGAGAGAGAGAGAGAGAGAGAGAGAGAGAGAGAAGCCCAGCAGAAGTCCAGTAAAGAGAAGAAGCCTTGCTCCCGAGATGGAAACGGCCTGGCTCAGAGGTCTATACCCTGTGGAAGATGGACCCCACTCCATAGCAGTTTTGGGGAGACTGCTTGCGTGTGTGGGGACCAACATCACTGCAGCAGTGTCGGGCGGGCTGCCGACAGTGAGACCCATGGCTACACAGAGGAAAAGAGCCTCTCCCCAGGCAGGGGAAGAAGATCTGGGTGATGAACTGACCTAACCCCCACCATGCCTTGTTCCCTTGTGCAACTGCTGGGAAGGAGGGAGGGGGGTGAGTGGGGAAACGGTGGACTTGAAGGGTTTATTTTACTTCTCATTTACTCCTCTGACTCTGTTAGCAATAAATTAGATCACTTTGCAACCGAAGTTAGTCCTGTTTTGCCTATTCTAAGTGCGTCTTCTCCCGGGTTTCCTTATCTCAACTCATGAGCCCTGAGTGTGGGTGTGTTAATTTGGGGATACTTGGCATTTTGCCAGGCTCAAACCATGACAGATATAAAGACGTTAACCCAGTAAAAGACTAAGATCGTCAAGAGCTAGAGCACAGAAAATATGAGAAGTGGAGAAAACTGCGTTATTCAGCCTTCAGAAGTGAAGGCAAAGAGGAGACAACATTGCTGTCGATAAAAGACTGACTGGAAGAAATGATGACAGAGCCAGATTCTTCTCAGGGTTGCACTGTGGATAAGAGGATAAGAGACCACAAACTCAGGTTGGAGCCCAGCTTGCCAACCTGGCCAGCCCTGCAATGCTCAGGGATAACCCAGTCCCTGCAATACCAAGACAAATTGCAAAAAAATCATTCACAGAGGCAAAATGCTTGTTAAAATAAAGAAAAATATTACAAACCCTATATAATAAACCATAGTCATAAAGACACATAAACCCCAAGCATATTAGCTTCATGTTTTGACTGCCACTACACACAGTCCAAAATGAAAAATGCACCTTAATATTTTATTACTATTTTATGCATTTAATCTATTGTAAGATGTCAATATTACTCCATTAACGAGCTCTGGCTGCTTCTTGTTCTTACTGACCATGACACAAATGTGGATTTTTCTCCTACAGACAACAGCAAGTGTCACAGGATTTAAATTACAGAATATGCTCCCCTAGAAATGTTTGTTCCCATAAAATTACTACCTAAAAATAATTTTCTCCCTGTTGAGACTCATTGAAGCAGAATTTACTTGAAATTAATTTCTTCGTCAGATTTCACAGAAATGTAAAATTACCCATATTATTTAAAACTGTTTAAAAAACCTAAAATATAAAACTAGCAAGCAGAGAGCACTGGGCTGTTGGGAATTCCTGGTGGATTAACGCTCATTAGAGTATTTTCCCATGGTTTGTAATATCCTAGCCATTTTACCTACTGCTCTCAGTTGTACTTCAACAAGATATTCTTGACTTTGCATTTTCACCTAACTCTTATAATCTTAGAAACAAATTACATCAAACAGGAAGTGTAGACTGACATTTAGAAAGTCAGACATAGATAACTGAGTTTTCCTATAAAACAAAGAATTACTGTAAAGCCCAACTCAAAGCCAGAGCAAAGGGCAAGTATCTTTGACCAGAATTCCCTAAGACAAAGCAACGTGCATAGTACAATGTTCCAAAACAAAACTGCCATAAATAAGCCTTGCCTGTGGAGGATGGCAGAAAGAAAAGCCTATATGTAACAGTTTTCTTAGATTGATTAAAGCACACAGGTTGGTGATTAAAAATCCAAGGAGAACTCCTGAAAAACCACCAGAGAGAGGACCCTGTGGTCCATGCACACAGCCTGAGGCTTCAGTGTGACCCTCCCATTGCTGTCTTCTGCTTTCCTCTCTGCTGAACTTCAGTTCTCACAGCAGAAAGACTGGAATCCAAAGGCCCATTTTCAACACACCACAGCACCCTAACTCTCATTTCACACACCAAGAAAGGGGTTCTTCTTCTATTCCGCCACTTAAAAAGCTGGGATAAAACCCACTAAGAGTATTTCTCAACCCTCATTTTTCTTGGCAGCTCTTACTTTTTGTACATTCATATGTCCAGCATTGTATTATTAACTAAATTATGGATTTTCAGATGTACAACAATAGTATTTCCCCACATGCATATTAAGTGAAGTTGAGTGCTTGTCACCTAAGACAAGCTGTTATGTCATTGAGTATTATCTGAGATGTGAACAGCCAGATAGAATTTCAGAAAGAAATTATAGACTAGTGTAACCATCTGCCAGTCATATAGAGTCTTTCTTCATTTTCTAGCTGATCCCCACAATCCAGTATCAGATGATAGGAACTTTTTGTCAAAATGTTCAAATATAAATAGACTGACATAGGACCAGGGGAGATAAAAAAGTAAATGGTTGTCCTTATTTCACTCAAGCAAAATGAGAGTTTGGGGCAGGAACAAGTGGAGAGATTTCCATCAGCGGTCAAAATAAAGCCAGGATGAACCAGAGATCAGACATGGAAAAAGCTTCTGTCGACGTAGTTAAATTTGGACAATATGAAGGCACCTAAAATAAAGACTTCCTGCTGACCCTAACTATAACTTTAATGGCTTGCATTACATATAAACATCCACTACAAGAAATTTGACAGCAATATCTTATGGTTATGCACATATAAGCTAATAACATTCCCTTTGCCACGATCATAAAAGAGTCAATTCTGGATGGAAAATGATGAGACTAAAGAGACCTGACCTTGAAGAGGAAAATTGACTAAATTTAAATATTTTTCCTTATTCACAATGGAAAAAACCCATGAAGTGATGGGAAAAGAATTTAATTCTCAGAGTCCATTTGAAGGTCTACTGAGAAATAAATCACTGGGACTCATTAGAATGTCTCTCAAGCCATATCTTTTGGGAAAACACAAGGAGAAATAGTATGCTAGTGCAAAGACATCTGCAAATGTCAAAGACTTTCACACAAGTCAAGCTGATTAGACACAAGGTAATACAGCAAATTGCACCACCATCATTCAGCTCAATCAAGGAATTGGGCACAGGACCATTAGTGTCATATTAGACAAACTAGTTAACGTTGGAACAATCTAAACCTCTCAGCCACAGTACTTCATGTCTGATTAAATCTGAGTGATTTCAGCTTTCATTGTTGAGCACCTAAATACACTAGCATGTCATTAGCCTCTCTGAAGAGCATATAAAGCTAACTGCCATAATAAAAATCACTGGGAAAAGATTCCCCTGATTAGCCACTTAATACAATGAGACTGGTGTCTCTGATTTGACAAGACTTCAGCAGTCACTGCAAAAACTGCTTTAGATCAAAAAAAGAAGCCGTAATTCTCGTCTTCACCAAAATTTGTAAGTTATTCATCCATGCCTGTTTATGTAAAATCCTTTCTTATCTACAAAATAGATTTACTATATAAAGTGAGAAATAAAATGTAATTTGTGTGTAATGATAAAATACTTTATCCCAGCTTTATGATCAGGTCACAAGGAGGCTAATAAATTATGTTAATCTATACTTCTCATGCAATTTTGAGACGAGAGGATAGTTTTATTCTTTACCTTCACTTCTACATGGCTGAGTGACCTTGTAAACCAAATTGCTACTGTAAAACAGCAAGAATCCCTACGCACTAAAAATCACTCAGGTATACAAAAATGAATACTTCTTCAGATAAACCAGTTCTCAGAATTCATTTTCAAAACATAGACAGCTAATTCTCCGAAGGAGCTTACTTGCAGTGCGGAAAGGGGACAGTAGAGGATAAAGAATCCAGCCATTTCTTAGAGTGCAAAACATGTGTCCATACTAGAGGAAAAAAAAAAAAAAATCACCATAGCTCTATTAACAAGCTTGGAAAGGAACTTTGGATTTGGATTTGGCTGACGTTTGGTAAATTGTCATTCTTACATAGAGATGAGGTAGAATGTATAGTGCAGGATGAAGTCACTAAACTGACCCAGACAGATTACTTTTTCAAAACAGTTGTAATGCTTTGAGAAGCATTCCATCTTATTTTAAATCCTTGTTTAATATCACTTGTTGAGGGGCAGCACTTACTGTAGGTACTATTGAAAAGTAGACAACTTTGTTTCCTCTGCCAGTGCATCACCACTTCAGAGGATTCACATCTCTTAGGCTTGCTGCTTGGCTGTGCCCTGCAGAAAACTGTGTAAGTCTGAAGAAATAAAATCATAGATTGCAACATTAAAAAAAAAACCCCTATGGACTACAAATTACATTCAGAAATGGTAAGACATAATAACATATTCTTGACAATAAATTAATTTAAGTGAGACAATTCTGCATTTTACTGCTGCCTCTGTTGTGGTAGGGTAGATAGTCTTAGGTCTACTGACTTAAAAATGCAAGACAGCTGAAAGCTGTGTAATAGTGTAGCTAGGTCACAATATGAGATGAGCAGCAGTGCAGCAGGGGGAGAAGAGTAGATAGAATGATTAAAGTCATCACAGAGCATCCTCAGAAGCCTACAGAACATCCTGAAGGTGACCACAGAGCCATTGAATGCCACCTGATGTAGCTTTGAGCTGAGATGTACCAGACCAAGTATCTTCTCCTTCACCAGCACTGGTGAACGGCCAGATTGGCCAAGGTGAGGAAGAGGTCCCATGTCCTGGTAGGGCACAAAGTAGGGACTGTTTAAGCCAAAAGGTGTGAAAAAAAGCTTAGCAAGGATCTCAATACAAAGTTTTGGAATCTGGTACAGTGTAATGTCAATGCAGTGGACCGAGAGAACTTATTTTACATAACATTTGTTAGTATTGTCAGCTTCCAAAAGTGATTTTTGGTTGGTTGGTGGGTTGTTATTTTAACTAGCCTTATACATAAAGAGCAGATCTCTTCAGACACTTTGTCATCCATTGTCAGTGTTTCAGAATACCAGTGACAGATGGAAGGGTAAGTAGTCATAGAACTACAGCTGTTTTGATACATGTACATAATCATAGGTAGTGAAGATAGGGAGCACAGACTGTTTTTGAAGAAAATGTTGGCATAAACTACAGTTATTAATTTGAGTTCTACTTCGTCTTTGTATAAGAATGATGTTTTTTCATAAGTCACCCAAATCCAGATTATATATCTCATGTATCTATGTCATATCTTTTAAGCAAGTTAAAGAGCAAGGTACATGTTTAACCTTTTTTCTTTTTTTTTTCTCAAGAAAAGGACTGCTCTAATGCTTTTTCTGAATAAAGCTGTATCTGTAAATCACTACTTAAATCACATATGTACAATCCCAAGAACTTAGACTCCATTTATACTCCAAAGAAAGCTTTTTATACCCTTTTTTTTTTTTTTTTTTTTTTTTTTTTTTTTTTTTTTTTGGCTTGGTGATTGTGGGTAATAGTTCCTCTGCAGGGAAGGTAAAAAACTATGAGGCTTAATATCAGCTAGCGGCCCAAGTTCAAAATAATAGAGTACATTTGGGTCAAGCTAAACTTAGCTGGTTTTGGCTGAGCACAAGTTTTATCCAGCCTGAAATGAGAATTCCTTACTTCATTCTATAGCTCTGACATTCCCAACTATATCAATATCCTCAATCTGTGACATACAGAACTGACAGACTCCATAGGATTTAGGTCTACAGCCTCCTCAGTTTCCCCAACAGCTCGTACTCTCTATAACTAAAAGGAAAACACTAAAATTATAAGAGTGAGCTATTCTCAAATTATAGAACAAAAATGCAGATCCCAGTGTCTGCAATGATTGTGGTACCATCTAGTGGAATAACAGTAGTTGTGCAGACAGTAACTGCAACTTAGGGTAGGGTCAAAGGGTAGAGGCAGAGTTTGAATCTCTAATTGTGCCAATGTATTCATCCAGCAAAGAAAAGTACACAGCACACGAATGTTTTGGGAGCTCCGTGAGATCTCTAACAACTGTTGTCTTATAGCAGTAAATTGGTGGCACCTGAGAGAAGGATGGTTTCCATACCAAAGGGGTGTTAAATACCAATACAATTTCAAGGAAACAAAAAAAACCCCCACCAAACAAACAAAAATACCACCAAAACAAGCAACAACAACAACAACAACAAAACAAAAAAACAAAACAAAAAACCCCCCAAAACCCCAACCCCCCCTACAGAACCCAAAAAACCCAAAGCCAAAAGTTGTCCCCAAAAAATATATTAAATCAAAAGATAACTAAACCACACTTGTGAGTGCAGCCCAAGCAAGAAGATAGCAAATGTGTTTTTACGGAGCATAGAGTACTGAATAAAATTTCCACCACTGTGCAAGGAAACACTGATTTAATCTGAAGCAGTTTCTACTAGTATGATGCCAGAAGTAGGAGTAAACAGTAGTATCAAAAAATAACAGTATAATGTATCTACACAGTACATATACACACATTATACATAAAATACATATATATAATACACACACACATATATATACACATACCTGTTTATATATATATATACATGCTTAAATATATTTAGTAGCATATAGTAGGATTTAGCAGCTCTTTAGGAATATGTCAGAGGCATAAAAACCTGGAAGAAAGAAAAGCTGTTAGGACTGGAGTACAATTATGGCAAGTAACCAAATAGGTGTAAACCACTCTGGAATGCATTATGAGCTGCAAATGTGTCTATACCTCTGAGGCCCGGGATTGAGGACAACCTTCCGGTGGAGTGGAATGAGAAACAATCTAACTAGCTCTAATATGCTCACATAGTTTAGCTGTCCATACTGATGGAGGTTGGACCTGTTGATCCAAGAAGTCTTTTCTCTTCATGTCGTATTCCCAGATCTTTCATTTTCATTCTTGATTTGCCATGACTCTCTAAGTAACACTTTCAAATGAATAATCCCAGTTGCAGAACCTCTATCTGAACTGGTCCTACAGTGAGCATATAAATCCCTGCTTCTGCATATTAACTTTCAAGCAACTAGTGGTTTTTATAATGCATTTGATTTTCTGTCTGCTGAAATTGTTTCACAATAAGGTGATGCACTATCTCTTCACATGTTTAATTTCCAAATCTTAAGGAAACATCCCAGTCTGACCATTCAGTCTGACCCAGTCTGGTCCTTTGGGGGTCGCACTCACACCACCCAGAGACTTTACTGGGACCAAGGCCCCTTCACTGTGGGTGGCTCTAGGGACACAACAGGTGCCCCCTTCACTCCCTACTCATGTCACTCTCACAGTCAGACCAGGTTTCCATACTGCCTGGACCCCAGGTTTCCCACAGCAGAGTCTCAGACATACTTAAAATAATTTAATCATGGTGCAAAAAAGAATAACTCAAGTTGGTGCCTCAAACAAAGGACTACTTGGGCTTTTATCCCCACACAGGCTGTGTGCTCCATGGTCCAGGCTCTTCCTGCTTAGTCCTCAGCTTCTGCTATATTTTTCAAGTGTCCAGTCCCCTGGCTGAGCCACAGGTCACCGGTGGCCTCTTCTATGCAATCTTTCAGCTTTCACAGCCTTTTGCCTTTGGCTCCTGCCACACAGAGCTCAAACTGCAGTTCTACTGCAACTGCACGCAGAGCTGCCTTCACTCATTTCTTTCTTTTATGAAGCTTCATGCATTATGCTCGTGTGATACAGAAATCATTTTATTAAAATGATAGATGCCCTCTAATCTTTTAGATTTTCTTGTCCATATTAGCAATCAAATTCCTCTTACAGACTGTGGTCAAAACAGGGAGGCAATAATCTCAGATTACACCGGTGTCATTAAAGAATGTTCTAAAAGACAGTAACCCAACAACCTCTGGAGCCCTGACAAGATAGGTTTGTACAAGAGGAGACAGAAAAATGTGTCCTTTTCTGATCTCCTACAAAAATTAGCCATGTAACCTGAAAAGAAATATTTGCATTTCTTATTACAACAGGCTGATTTATATAACAATCAAATAAAAGTGTATAGGTTAGAACACTCATGGATTCTTTTGTATATATCAATTACTAGTATAAAACCGTCAGGCTATTTCACCTGGTTTTAGCACAGCAGTGGGAGGTGCCTGCAGTAGCACACGGAGAGGAGTGTGACTTAGCCCCTCTTGAAGGTGTGAAAAGTCAAAAGGTGGCTCCCATCTCTTCTCTGGGGAGCATCATTTGAATCTGTGGGATACAGAGCATAATCATCTCCGCCAAGCTGCAGGAATCTACTGCTCTGTAATGCGTTTCCATGGCTCTGCTGGCTGTGCCTCGCTGTGCAGTTACGAGGCGACACCCACAGAGGGTACTCACGGATAACCCAGGAGGTGACGATGCCGGGACTGGGGTGCCGGTTCTTGAGTTCCTGTAGAAGCCACAGTAATTTTACTGCAATTTACAGTCTGAAAATTTGCTTTGAGAAGGATCAAACACACTTATCAGTAGTCGTCAAGATTTTTAATTCTAGATTTACAATAGTCTCCCGTAATCCAGAAATACTTAGATTGGAAACGTTGTTGCTGTAACTTACTTAACAGAACTAAATGGATTGAGACTTGCTCATGCTCCATGCATTCCCTCCAGCTCTTTCCATCACCTTCTCCACATGATTCCAAAAGTGCTGAATCTTTTCAATTCAGATCCTGAGCCACTTACACCTCAGAGTATTAAACAGAAAAGAAACTTCATGGGCTATTGTGCCAAGCCCAAGAGCTGTATTGAACCACCCACTTTCCCCAGAATCTCCAGAGCACAAACTGATTTTTGAATCTCCAAACATTCTAGTAACCATTACAACATAACGAGGCAGGGATGAGTTTCAGACTCTCTGCCAAGTATGTTTTGAACATAAACTAATATTTATTTATTGTAATATGAGTCTGTGAAAAAAAACCTCTCTAGTCTCAGTCTTTTGGCTCTCAGTTGATTCAGCCAGGATACTAGAATCTCTATTATATTTTTTTGCACAGTCTATAGGTTCTCTTTCTCTGTTTCATCAAGAAAAGCTTGCGATAGCCTGCTACAAACAGCTTCCAAAGCAATTTCTGCTACTCCTGAACAAAATAAAGGAGATTATATGAAACAGTAAGTTGTTTTAGCTCAAACACTCTATCCAGAATAGATATTAAATCAAATCTTTTGACCAGAGCTGTTCCTTATTTCTTCTAGGAATCTACAAAATCTTCTGTGACATAGTCCACAATTAAAAAAAAAAAAAAAAATTGATGACTGAATTCACAACAAGCATTAAATAGTTCATAGTTGCAGACCTGAACCTCACTACATCAACAAATTTGTTCACATTGGCTACTATTGTGCACAGCTTTAGCAGGGTCACTGCCCTATCCATTCCCACCAAACCTGCTGAGGCAAAGCTTCCAAACCACAGACAGCTTTTCAGACATGGGAAAAGAGTGGATCAAACACACTTGCCTTTCCTCAGGCATTCCCTTTGCATGGAACAGCTGGGACTTCAGCATCTGGGTGGCATATCCCATGCTTTCCTTTTGCTGCAAATGAATGAATGTCAAAATGAAATAGAAACAAGATATTTATACAATTATTCAAAATCCAACTTCTTGAATTTGTAACACCACACTTTCAGCATAACATAGTCTAGTTATTTCTCAGACATTAGCACTGACCACCTTTCTATCCTTAAAAAATCAGGGTCTCAATCTGCATATAAATCATGCTCTTGAATTTAATCACTTGGGAAAACAGCAAGCTTAGTGGAACCTTTGTATTTTTATAATAGGAAGTAAAAAAATCCCTATCTGCAGCAGTTGGAATCTTTAAATTAATTATTTCACAGGTGCCACAGTGGGCCAGACTTATAAGACTATTTAGGGACCATGAGAAAGCCTTCAAAACAACAGAAATTATTGTAGTTGCCTAAAGGCACACAATGAGATGTACCAGAACTCTCAAAAACCTTCAGATAACTGAGCATCCCCCTACACCATTCTCACAGGCAGTTTAAGGACTGCAAAAGTGAGGGAGTAAGTAGAGCGGTAGTATATCTCAGCTTTCCCATGTAAGTAGGCAGAAAAGGACGTTGCAGGGTATCTTTGGCCTTCAAAAACTCCTGTTTGGTCTAGGAAGAACTGATAGATGTAGTACCCATGATCTCTCCTGCACATGGCTTCAGGCAAGGCTGGAGGAACAACAAGTGCAGGGTCAATGTGGTGCTTGCTGGTTTGAAGGCATTACAGAACGAAGTACAGAGGTTAATGTGGACAGGGAGGCCACAGGCACACCATGCAGGGCAACTTGTCTGCCACAGAACTGTGCAGCTATCAGATGTTACAAGGTTTCTTGTCTGCTCTACACAGGCACTTTTGTGGTCAACATCTTTTCACTGCAAGGACAAGGACAGGGAGTAATGCTTGAAGTCTCACCCTGAGGGCAAGCATCAAGACAATTTAGGCTCAGCCCATCATTAGCACAATGGACAAAGAACTGAAATGTCCCATTTGGTGGCAAGTGCTTGCTGCTGAGAAACTGAATATCCCCTAAATCAGTGGTTTGAAGTGTTTACCAAACAGGCAGAGGAGGCAGCAGGAGTTTGTTAGACAGGAGGGAGATGTGGATGTACATACAGGTGCTTGCTGTTAAAGGTCAGCTGCAAGCAGATAAGCTCAGCAAGACACACTTGTGGTTGAAAACAAAACAGTAGAACAAAGAAAGCTATTCTTGTAATGTCAACACTGATTTCTAGTGTAATAGTCAAATATTTTGATTTTATAACTGGATTACTTGACTTTTGAAGCTCTCAGGAGATCCCACATCTTGCATCTAGCTATGTCTAGATAAATGCATTGTTATCCTCTTGGAAGAGGCCCTAAGTAACTCCTGGACTGACACAGGACATAGTAGCCTGACTTCAACTTGCACATATTTGGTAGTTCCTTTGCTGTTTAAGCACCTGACTTAACAGGATGAGGGTTGGTTAATACAGAAACTTCTACTTATTTTGAAGTCTGGACTCCTCTAAAATTATAGCAAATCCACTGATCCTGCAAGAAGTGGAAGGTTCTTGCAAGTCAGCCTCAAAGACAACATCGAGGATGGTTTTGCAATCTTAAGCAAAGTCTGGAACATCAGAGCCCAGGAAGGCCAGGTCCTCAGCAATGTCTCTTTCAGGACAGAATCAGCGTGTGTTAGAATCAAATTTGGGCCATCAAATTTGGGCCTTCAAATTTGGGCCATCTCACACACCCTATACATCATTGAAAAATTTTACTTTACCCTAACTGTGTCTTAGGTGAGCAGCCAGCAGCTGAGTACTTAACACAAGCTTTCCCTACCAATCTGATAAAGCCACAGAGTAAACATAGTCTTGTTCTCTGCCACAGTTCATGCATAAGGCAAATGACCAAATTGGGAAAATTCTCATGAGACCCACACATCTAAAATATGTACAGAAACAGAGTGACAGGGACTTCTGAAATATGTTGGTGCTGCATATTTTCATGTAATGTCACACAAACTATTGGATAAAGTTTGAACAGGTGGATGGTACGGTGAGTTAGTAACTGGCTGCACTGCTGGGGCCAAAGGTTTGTGAGGGTGATCAGCGGTACACACTGTGCCAAGTCAGAAGTCGAGTTCCTCAGGGTTTGATACTAGTTTACATCTTTCCTAGTGAGCTGGACAGTGGGATAAAGAACAGCCTCAGACATGATCATGGTGTATGTGGGGGAGCATTTTAGATACTGCAGGAAAGGGTTTTTACTCAGAGGGATCCTGACAGGTAGGAGAGAACAGCTGATGAAAACCTCAAGTTCAACAAGGTGAAATGCAAAGTCCTGCAGCTAGGATGCAATAGCTCACAGAGTGGCATGGGAGAGGAGTTGACTGGATGGAAAAGAGGTTCTCAGGGAGCTGGTGAACAAAGAGAGGGACAGGGTCAGTGGTGTGCCCTCACAGTGAAGAAGGCTGACGGCAGACTGGGCTGTCTGAGCACGCACACAGTCAGTAGGATGAGGAGCAGATTGTTCTCCTTATTCAGGCCACACTGCAGTACTGACAAGCCCAAAACCAGGAGAAGCGCAACACAGGCATCAACAACTTGGAACAAGTCTGGAAAACAGCTTCAGGATGGTTGGGGTCTAGAACACAAGACATACAAAGAGAGGCTGAAGGAGGCGTGTTTGATACCCAGCCTTGAGAAAGCTTGATTTGGCTCTTCACACTCACTACAGTTGGGAAAGCATAGAGCAGGTGGGGTCTGACTCTTCTCAGGGATGGAATAAAAAGCAAAGAACACAAGTTAATGTGAATTCTGTATTTATATCACGTATAAAGAACTGGCACTTTTGGTCTCTTTGGGACCAATTTTTCTAATTGTTTTTTTCAGTATCAGCAATAAAATTTGTGTAATGAAGGTGTCACTCAGAAAGAGTAAGTCAGTCAGAGCCTGATCCTTGATTGAAGAATGCTATTTATTTTAACTACAGTTAGCTTATTTTTTTAATGAAGCGTGAAATCAAGAAAGAAAAGTTTCATGCAAGCTGATGATAACATTCACATGGGAATGATAACTTAGTCCACTTGGATTTATAAAGTTATCACAGTTTGATTAAGCTGTGGTAAAATGTAACTATTACTCAAATAAATTAAAGGGTAAATAAATTTTTTTTCCCTAAAATGATGCATTCCTTCTGCAAGAAAGAGGCCTTGTTAAACAATAATGGGCTCATGTATAGCAATTACATCTATATTACAAGGATGCTATTACTTTGTGAAACAAAACAGAAAAGTCTGCTTCAAAAACCATTTCATAAATGCACAGAGAACAAAGAAGTGATGACCTTTAATATGTCTCTGTTCAAAAATAATCTCCAAGACCAAGAAAACACTGCTATGGTCCTATGAATGACTCCTCCACTCACAGAAAGAAACAGGAAGCACATCTAAAACCCTTTGGCACTCTTGACAACTGTACAGATGTCTGGGATCCCTCTGGCACATAATGAAATGAGGTTTTCATCCTCAGCACTAGCTCTGATCATGGGGGGTTTACTCCAAAATCCTGTCTAAGCAATCCATTAGAGTTCCATCTCTCCCTCACAGCTAACACATGCCCCAAAGAGCTTCCTCCTGAAAATAACAGATCTTTCCATTCAGCAGTACATACACAGAGAAGAGTGTTGTACTTCTGTATTGTATAAATATCTCCCTTAAATGCTGTTATATGCACAAGGTGTTTCACATCCAGTTCCTTCCCCTTTCCATTTGTGCAGGAGCAGAGAACCACACACCATGCATGTGGTTTGTGCTGCTGACCAGAAAGACATTTTTGTTTTGCAGCTACCGGCTGCTGCAGTTAGAGTGCTTCAGAACTTCTGTACAGTGTTCCATAAAAGACAAAACACGTCATAGTCATTCCCACCATGCACACACATATTCTGCCTCCCTGGGCTTGCAAAGAGTCTGCACAATACCACAGGAGCATCTCTTCCCTCTGTTCACCACCAACTTCAGAATCCTTGCTTCAGGGTAGTACAAGTTTCATCTTTGTGTGCGTCTTAATTGTTAACATACGCATGATTTTTTAACGCATCAAATCAAAGACAATTTCCTCCAGGAGTAAGTTTGGGTGAAGAACTTAAATTGTTTAGCAGCATTGCTTGTACCTACATTCATAACACATCTAGAAAGAGTTCTGAATTCAGTATCAGCCCCTGTGAAATGAACCCATGGAGGAAACTAAGAAGCCCAAGAACTTTGACTGACTGCACTTATAAGCAGGAAGAGAGGAAGTCCTCTTCCCCAAAGTGTTAAGGCTCCTCTGTACATAGCATATCCCATATGTGATGTTCTATGCTTAGTAAAGTAATGTAAAACTCTGCAAAAGTACAGCCTTTTTTTACACCAGTTAGAAAAGTTGTGCATAGCTAGATTTTCTGTTGAAGCAAAAGTACAAATGTTACCACTGTCAAGAAGTCTGCCCATTGGTCTCACAAAGAAAATGAAGTTATTGTTGCCCTCCACCAGCTCCCTGTGACAAAGTCAACTTCTCACACTCTGGTTTATTCAAAAATGGTAATTTCTGAGTTCTCATTTGGAGCAACATCTGAAAATATCCATTTAACAGCAAGAGATTTGAAACATGACCAGGCACACATTTGAACTTCATTTCACTGAAATTCAAGTGGGAAGAGACTGTTATTAATCCCAAGTCATCAGCCTGGCTACTTTAAGGCGTGTTTGTCTCCTCGTTACTATAACAAAATTTTGTTTTTGCAAGGGGTGTCTGCTTCATCTATTCCAGGCATAAATTGGAAGCTTAATTTACCATATATCAAGGAGGGAAGCTTCATCTTTATACCAGCTGAATACTACCTACTATAAATGGAAATATACCAAGGTTAGGCACAGCCATTTGCAGCTTCCCTACCTATATTCAATCCTCTCTTGGACTTACTCATGCAACAGGATCATTTCTACCTTAACAGAAATGAGGAGAACTATCATTGTTTCAGGGAAACCACTCCAGAAAGGGATAGATACCAGGATAGATATAATAAAAAAAGAACATCTAGTCTATGCAGAAGAACTTACAAGCACATATTAAGCAACATAAAATGACTGAAATATCAAGAACGAGAAAAACTATCTGTTCCAATCATTCTGAGAATCAGGGGAATTCGAAATACAAATTTAGGAAAAGAAATTTAAGCTAGTTGGTATTGCTCAACTGCAGTGGTATGACTCACATGACTGGATATTAAACTCATTGGTTACAGACTATTTAGTGAAGACAGTGGGGATATTACATGATTTAGAGCTGCAAACACTTCAGAAAGACAGAACCTTGATTGTATACTAATTCACATATTAAATTATAAATCACAAAATGGAATAATGCTAAGACAATATAATAAGCTACTGAATAGCCTGAGGAAATAAAATAGCAATCCCCTTCCTTGTTAAAATGTTGAGGACAAACGTCTTCATCTACAGAGTGTCAATTTAGGACTTTTAGGTGCTCTACAAGTACAAGTATAAGTAATTCAAGTAGATGTAATTACACTAGTGCTTTCCTCACGTGGAAATAGAGTGCAGTTATCATTAATATACATACTGGGTGCTTTAACAGACACAGTCTCTCAAAGCTGAAGACAAAAAATGAACAGAAAGAGATATTTAAGTACAAAGAACAGTTAGGAATTACCTCTGCTGCTGCTGCCTGGTCTTTCCAGCATCACAGCAACCAAGTTCTTGAGTTTGCTGGGCATGCTTCACCTAAATGTCTACTCCACCTACTCCATATATTTCAGGCAGTGCAGTTTCTGCCAATCTGATATGTATGGAAATTCTTTCTTAACTGGCCACCTGGAGGACAAATTAGTTTTTAATACTTGAGGAGATACTAAACATCTATAAAGGTCTATAATAATAACTGCACCTTGCCAAATATGGCTCCTGTAGTTGTAGACATTTAGTAAGTATTTAGATGATGGCATTCTGCAGCTCATAAAAAATGAAGAAAGAAAAAGATACCTCCAACACCACAGGGTGATCAGTAGAAATCCTGTAGAAATCCTGGGACTGATACAATTTTGTTTAATAACCAGAACAAATGCTGATCAGCAATCCTTCAAATCTCCCTTGGAATGCCAAAAGAAATGTGAAAAGCGCTTGAAATTGGTCAGATAAGGCTTTCCTTAATGCTCCAAACTGATAATGATTACTGAAGGTGGCTGCAATTATAAAAAATAACATCAAGAGGGACGAAGATAATTGTAATGGCTGAGTATGTATGTGGTATGGAAAACACTTGGCCACTAGAAAAAACACTGATAAAGGAAAGAGGAGGATAAAGGAGATGGTAAAATTCCATGTCCATTAGAATTAAAGATAAAAGCATAAAATTACTTGAACTTGCCCCAGAAAAAAATATTTAGCCAATAGCCAATAAATTATTTAGCCAATTAATAATATTTATTAATCTGGTAAAATTATTGAGGATGTTAACTGGCGATAGCCAGCAACAGTATAATTTATACATCAGTGCTTTGCATTGAGCTTGGAGAGAAGTTGAATTTGGAAAAAATTCATCTTTCAGTGAAAATTGCATCATCTTTGTTCAAAATATGATCTTCTACATTCTGTAAATAGCATTTTTAAGAACTTCCAAAATGTCAAGCTAACAGCAACCATGGGTAAGATTGATGAAAGTCTGTTCAATCAGAAAAGTATTGGAATGTCATAACACAATTAATGCAAAAATTCTTGGCTTGTGAGAGACCTGGGTAGCTGAAATATCAGTAAAATTATCAGACAGGAGGAAATGGATGTTTTTAAATGCAATTAGTCCTCAATGGGGAAAATATATAAATTCTTAGCAGTATCTAGCATTAATCAGTATAATTCATTGGAAGTGTAAATGAGATGTGAACCGATCAGTTATACAGTCTGGCTGTGGGACTTCTTATGGTACATTTGCTTCAGCAGCATCACTTTAAACTAGCTAAATTCTAGGCCAGACACCTAGAAACACAGCTACCAGCTACATCTGAGGGTAGGAGACTGTATCCTGGAAAGCAACAACACTGAAAAGCATACTGGAATTTAGATGCCTGTGTAAGGAGCTAAATGCAATTCACAGATGCATTAGCAGGATATCTGAAGGTGGGAGTACGGAAGTAATTTAATAGAGAAATTACAGGGCCTCTCACTGCAATAATCTTACCAGATTCCTTTTAATAAGGAAGCTGACAACTTTGAAAATTTACAGAGAGGTCTGCAATAGTGATTTCATGAATTATAATAAGAGACTGAGGAAGCTCAACTTATTTTGCTTTTTCAATAGATGTTGTAAAACAGGTGGGGCAGAAAACTTTCCAGAAAGATCCAAGCATATGAGAGCATGGTACATCATGAAAGACACAATCTGTCCATGCTTATAGAACATGGAAAAATTACTTGGCTCCAGACTTGGGGAAAAAAGACTTTTAAACCATTTATTGCTTTCTAAATTTCTGTTGGAAACTCAAAATCAGTGATGAATTTTTGGCTGGAACTAATCAGGAGGTAAAGTCTTCAATTCCATGTAAGTATCAAAAGAAGATCCTTCTGAAAGACAGTGACTCTGCAGTTCAGAAAAAAAAAAAAAAGCATAGTTTGATTTTAAAAAGGAAGAATAATTTTTTCTTTTGGCTTTGTTTTTAAAACACATGAAATTTTACCAAATCTCTATGTTTTGAAAAGTTGTCTGTCAAACATCTTGAGAAATGGAAGAGAATTTTAGTGAACAGTGTGTGTTATAATAAATCAATTTGTACCTTGATATTACGTTATATTATATTCAGGACTTTAATTTCTAAAAACAAAGCTTTGTATTATATTACGTGAGTTAGAGGAGAAATAGTTACTAGTGCTTGTCTTCTGATCCTTCAGGGTATGCCATTAGTAGATGAAAAAAACATATTTGCTTACCAAGTGGGTCCTGTTACCTTTCCTGTAATGATGAAACTGTCCCACTCCATCTGTATCATTACTTCACTGAGTTTCGGTGAGCTAAATTTACTTTCATTGTTAAAAATATCTTAATTTTCCCTGGAGTGGAATTAAAATGCCTATAGCAAAAGAATTGCAAAGGCATGCAGGAAGAATATGAAGTCACTGGTTTCAGGACTTGTAAAAGAGCCTTAGAATCTTGGATTTGCAGTCAGATGCCTGGAAACACAAGTAATCATAATCCATGGGGTAAAATAGGAGAAAGCAGTCTTTTGTGGATGTCACAAAGGAAAATCTTGTAAGAAATACTTTCTTTCATGATTTTTCCACTCTCAGTATCTAAAATCTTAGTCAGGAATTAATGGTTTGAATTTACTTATGTATGTCAGCAACTGCTTATTTAAAAATAACTTTCACAAGCAATAAAAGAGAAGAAAGTACATATTCTCAGAATAATAAATTAGCTAATACTAGAATTTTTATTTTTTGGGGTCTTTGTTGTTCACTACAGAAATATTTTACTCATACAGTTGATTTTTTTCAATACAGAGAAGATGCACTTCTTTATAAAAACAAGTGATGTCACTTAAAAGTACATATTATGTATGACAAATGGAACATGTCTCTGTATACAAAATATCCATGTTTTTTCAGAAAAAAAAAAATCTGAAATGACATTGCCACTGATTTTCTATCGACAATAAGACATCATACTTCGTATGGCACAGCAGCTGTGAGTGATGGTGAGTCAAAGTCTTTTATCAAGTACAGCAGCATAAATTCTGGATTACTTCAGTTGCAACTCAGAGTAACTGACAGCAGTGTTCGGTTTATCATACTTTTGTTTCTGAGAACTTCCTGTATCTCATGAGCCTTTGAAAAATCTCCTTGAATTGTTTTCTCAGGAAAAATGTTACTGTAGAAATGTAAGAGTCTGTGAAGGCGCATTAGCTGTGTCCTTATGAGGGATTGCACAAACAAAAGAACATAAATTCATTCTAAAAATTGTATCCTGTTGGCATCAACAGTCTGATACTACAGAACATTTTCTGTGATGACTTCAAATTGTGACTTTTTTTTCCTTTGGTAGAAAATTTCAAATTTTCTGTTTAACTGTTTTTCTTTCTATATTATAGTAAAGTTCCTTGACTAACAGCTTTTTATCATATTTATCCTGTTTTACCTCCTCTTCTGTGGGAGAAAACACATCTGTGATCTTTTCTTGTGTCTTCTAAAGCATACAGTTTTAGATAAGATGAAAGGGAAGAAGACATATATTAAAAAAAAAAAAAAGAAAAGAAATAACATGAAAATGTTCTTTGGTAATCCTTTAAAGTGAGATAACAGGATGGTTTTCCTCTGGAGGAAATACCATAAAAGAATTGGTAAAAAATTATCCGCTGAGAGTGCAATCACATGATTCCCACGGGGAAGGAAAGGCTTGGTTGTTTAAGGTCACAGTTCAAGGGACAGAGAAGTTGATTTCTGTATCCCATCAAATCTGAGAGCTTGAATTGCACTTATAAGGTGTTCTAAACTTATACCACGACGTTAAATTGTGGCTGCATGGTCAGGCTACTAGACTAAGGAAAAATTCCAAACATTTTGTATGCCAAATTGCTTCTGGGGAAAGCAAATTATTAATTATATAATAGTGATTTTTTCCCCCCCCAAAATTTCAGCTGAAATATATTATTGTAAGGTGTAAAATTCATGCAACTGGCTCTGACAGCACTCTCAGAGACATTTATCTCCACTTTTCCAAATGGAGCATGTTAAGATTATAGTTTCAAGTATCAGCATTACAAAAAATTGAAGAATTCCTCTTTTTAAAACTAGCAGTCTGTAAAAGAACTGGGAAAAAATACTGAAATTATTTCACATAATTTCCTCCATATGGATTTTAGATGACACTGAAGCTTAATTGAACTATATTTTATAAAATTAAAACTGAGAACAATGTGCCGTTGTCATCAGTTACTTAATAGTATAGAACTTC
This sequence comes from Dasyornis broadbenti, assembly GCA_013397935.1. Classification (NCBI taxonomy): domain Eukaryota; kingdom Metazoa; phylum Chordata; class Aves; order Passeriformes; family Dasyornithidae; genus Dasyornis; species Dasyornis broadbenti. The sequence continues at coordinate 196,102 of VZRN01000986.1, read as the reverse complement.
TACTTGAATAACAAAGTAAAATCATGAAAATATGTTCCCTATGAAGTTTGGTAAACAAGAATTAATATTGCCACTGAAAATATGCCAACACATTACGATCAGCAGATCCATGGCTGGTGGGCTGGAGCTCATTTCTACAGAGGTCCTGGCACACATTTTCCTGGACCAAAGACCCATGATGATTATGTTTGGAACTACATAAAGAGAAGGCAAAGGCCTGGGGAGACCTCTGTTCCCTGTGTCACCTCTTTCCTAGCCTCACAGCACTCATTACCTCAAATTATTGATACCTCTGAAAGATGCAGTTCAGTTCATGCTTATTCTTTTAAAATGATACAGATACCTCCTAATCCAGAAAGAAAAATAATTTTTTCAATTATAGCTCCATTCTTGGCAATGTAAAATATTTATTAAGGCCTCTCAGAGCAAAGAGGGAAACTCAGAATAACCAGAGAAATGAGATGGTCCCCGCAGGAATAGTTTGAGCCCAGCCAACATCTCTCAGCCACTAAATGCCTGTCTCCACAGATTCAAATTTGCTGAGAGCAGTGTCCTTTGCCATGCACTCTCACCTTGCTTAAATTTCCTTTGAGTGGCTGTAAGGGATTAATAAAGAGAGGAAAGAAAAACACCCTCAACTACAACACTAACACCTGGAATGAAAGATGTTAAAGGGTCACTTTGTGATACACCAAAAGAGGTGATGATCTTGCCTACGTAACTAGTGGGTCTGTTCTGACATGGGTACATTGGTTTGCTGGTTTCAGTTTTGATTTTTGCATAATTGCTAAAACATTTTCTTTCAATACCTCCTGCCAGCTCTCTCTCGCCACACTGTGAGAGAAGAACCCAAGGCGTAGAACAACAGATTCACAACTTTGTCCAGCTTGGAGGAAAGTTTTGATATCTTACTTGTTAGGCAAGCATTCTAAATTTTAAGAGTGAAGTCAAAGGCCTAGCTCAGTCTTCCTCACTGAAGCGACAGCAAAATAACAGTACCACAGGTGAAATTCGGAAGGGGTATGAGAGAAGAAAATGGAAATAACATTCTAAAAAACTCAAATTCCCCCATCCCGTGGGAAACTTGGCTGTCAACACTGTAAGGTGACAACTGACACCACAATGACATTGACTCTCATGCCCTTAAACACATAACTGATGAGCTGATCAGTGGGCATAAGGGGAAAGATACATTAATATAGGAAAAGAATGGTGCGTAGAAGATGGTCAATGAAGACCGTCTCCATTCCTACTTTCCAGCATCTGGATCTGGTCTTTAAGCTCAGTGATATCTCTGTCTTTGCCTCTGACCTTTGAGACTCAAATCACAGCTCCTTAACTGCAGGAAAAATAAAATCAGTAAGAGAAAATATTTTTAACCATGATCTGAGAAACACAACACCACCAATGAGGAAGGGCTTATCTAAAAATAAAATAAGCATCCTAAAATAGCTTCCAGACTGTTCAATTTTATAAATGAGGACTACTGGCACAATGTCTGTATCTCAAGGCATACTGTTTACTAAACACAACTAAATAAACATCGATAACCTCTAGCCTGACAGAATATGAATAGGAAACCCTATGCTGGAACGCTTATTTGATATCTTGTTCTACTTTAATTTTTTTTTTTTTCTGCAGGTGATATTGGCAGCTTTGCTTATTCTGAAAGGAAAATTTCCAAAAGTCATTCTTGCCCTGCCAGCACAATGTTTATATTCATGCTACAACTTGTACCAGGAATGATTATACAGTTCTACATTTTTTCTTAGTGAATGGGGCACATTCACAGAGGATTAATACTAACCTTTAATTCGTGTCCCAAAGTTATTTTTAATTTTATTTGTGCAAAATGTAGGGAGTTTAGTTTTTACAGCAGGATTCTGCTTCCCTATCAATTGCCATCTCAAATTAGAAATTTAGTATAAACCACTTTTATATTTTTCTTTTATAATCAGTGATCTATCCATCTAAAAAGGCATATGAGGGTAATTTTCTTCCAACAGGTCCCATGCATCTCCAGTGCAGGTAGAGGAAGCAACTAGTTCTGAAATGCTAAGGTTAGGTGGGACAGATCCCAGATAATGGCTGGGTAATCTGCAACAAGAGAAAGATGCACCATACAAATTATATTCTTTACCTCAGGATAAGATGACTGATTTTCTTTCTTGTGGTTCATCAGTCTCGTTGGGTAAATTCCTGCGGAGTGTTAGAATTTAAATGGGAAAAAAATCTTTTTTGAGTTCACGGAGCAGAACCTCCAAGTTCAGCTACTTTTACAGTAGACCGAAGGAGCAATGGCCAACATAATCACTTTTCCTGAAATACAACCACTAAAGTATTAGCATTACACACAGTAAAATAGCCTATGGAGTCTTTTCAGGACTTTACAACCAAAACAGTGTTTCCATCATTGAGCTTGCAGAATATCAATATATTAATTTAGAAAACACATGCTTAGTCTGGGTTCTTTAGCTGTATAAGTTACATGAGAGCAACAGGCAATGCTGATTGTCTGATTCTTCGGTGGCAATTCCTGAAAAGTAGTGATACTATGAGGGAAATGATAGTATTTGGGAAATACTTGACATATAGATGAACAAAGGCAAAGCAAGTAGCCAGTTGCGTCCACCCTATGCTTTGTCCATTTAGTTATCTGAGTTAAAATGGGCATTTGGATATGAAAACATAAATATGTAGAACCTATTGGCACTTTCAATGTTCACAGATAGTTGCACTAAGCCATTGTGTATATTGCTGATAGCCAGAGCCCATTCCACTGTCATACGCTGTTGCTTTACAACCCAACAGAACTTGATGACATAAACATATCCTTTTCCTAAACATTTGGGTTGTGTGTGATTTAACCTTTAACTCCCACTTGTTGTTATAGGTTAGATGTCAAATATTTCTTCTGAGCCTTTGGCAAGGTTTTGAATATGTTTTTGTTACTCTTCCCCTAAGTAATGTAGGCTGCAGTTGCAGAAGCATCATAGGAAGGTTTCCCTTCCCCCTATCCTTCTGGCCACTTCCTCCAAGCTCAAACAGGAAAGAAGGGACAATGCAGAGGGACCAGCCATGGGCTCACAGTAAATCTGCAATTACTTGAAATGTCACTTCCTGTTTTTGAAGCCTACAGAAGAATAAACACCCTTCTGGGCTGTGCTATGATGACAAGGGGCCCTGGCGAGTGCATTCCTGGCGCTACAAGGGCTGGAGGCAGCAGGAACACAGGGACGTGCCACTCGGCCAAACACTCCGATGCTTCCAGGGATGACAATCACTCTTCCTCTAGGGACTTATAAATGCCATTTGACCTGTGTAAATGGGATTTTTTTTCCTCACTAAGACTACTAGTTTTGCCTTAGAAAAGAGGGCTTTGATATGAGAGGAGTTTTACACCTACTAGAGGCCAATTTTCACTGGAAGTCTTTATGGAGTTTAATTTGTCAGAACTCCCTGCCACTTTATCCCTCAGGAACATCTCTATAACTGTTTTCAGTAGATCCTGCTGAAAAATAGCCCACCACACAGTTCTCCCCGTAATGTTTGGGGTGAATTTTTCCAGCTGCATGCAGTCTTTGGTCAAGTTTACAAAAATGACAGCCCAAAGTGGACTTGAATGTAGGCTGCAGAAAGAGCAAGAATGGGTTAAGTGAACAGTAGCTTAAGAGAAAGCTGCTTACAGAACTGTGGTGTTAGTGTAAAGGATATTTCAACTCTGTAAGCAGTATTCAAGCTGTTGAATAAGAATTTGCAATAAGTTTTGGCATCACATGAATGCTTTCCCAGCCCTACATGTATACCAACTTCGTTCGGAAAATGCAGAAGAAAGCTCTGTGAAATACCTCACTCCTCTCAGAATCACGGCAAGGTGCACTTCTATGTCTAGCTGATCATGCTTTGCCAGACTGAAATACACCTTATTCACAAAGCAGTACATTTGAACGTTTAATTGTACCTCACGACCTCAGAACCCCAGATCAGGCATAAAAGGGAAGCCAGTGTTGCTGGTTTTGAAAGGCTGACAATGGAAAACGAGTTGCCGAAGTGAGCAGATGTTGCACAAAGTCAGAAACTGTTCTGTGAAGTAAGTACTGCCTAAACTGTTTTCAGAGAAACACTACTTCAAGAAAATTGCATAAAGTTCTTCAGAAGCATTTAAAAATGCTTTCTTCATGTTGTTCCTGGAGAACCCTATTGAACCCAGAAATTCTCCAGAGTTTGTAATTTCTTGCTTTTTACTGCATTAGTATTCAGCATATTTTCTTGCTGCTTTTATCTAAATAGTCAAAAAAAAAGAAAAGAAAACAAACACAGGGATCATTAGAAAAATCTCAGTTATTTCGTTTGCTTGAGGGATTTTGTTCGTGTTGTTATAATGTGGTTGTTTTTCTTTTATCAAAATTTCACAGTGAAGAGGGACTGGAAAGCTGTCTGATGGAAAAGGACTGCGAGAGACTGAAAAGTTAATGGTTAATGACACAAAATTCTTTCCTGTTTCTGGAAATGGCAGGGCACTTTGCTGAGGCCAGATTTGCAGCCCCCAAGGAAGAGGAGGTGAGGTTTTGGGTGTGTAGTGGCAAGCCTGTGGTTCACCCAAGAGAGAGAGGGTTAACACCCACCACTGGAGGCTACAAGTCAGATGAGAGGCAGATCCTGAGGAGAAGGGATGGTGCCTTTTATCATGATAGCTGTCTTCCCTTGCAGGAGCTCAGATTCACTTGTAAAACCCCCACCCTGCCCCTGGGGAAGGGCGCATTCACACAGGACACTCACATTCATAGGTTGGCCTGGAGGCATTCATCGCTTCTGATGGGGCATCGCTGACTCAGCTACATCAGAGAGGCACCTGTCATGTCCCACAAATCATAAACCACCAAAGACCCCCAAAGCACCCTCAGATTTATCCCTAAGGCATTCCACCAGAGAAATGAAAGATCCCCCCCTGCAGGGAAGGTACATAGGCATTCCCACCTGAACTGAGCATTTATTAACTCATTGGATTTTTTGTTTCATAGGGTTCCCCAACTCGTGACAGATTTAAGACAGTGACCATCACTTCAACCAATGAATTTACTACAACCAAGTCTCGTCACTGGTCCCAGAGATGGTGATTATATACCTTTCTACTCTTAACCTTTCTTTCTTTTCTTCAATATATTTCAAGAAGTGTTATTTTTATGCTTTAATATTAATATATCACTATAGATAGCAACCAGAAAAGCTACATACCTGCTTTCCATTGTAACCAAATTGTTCTAAAATAAGCCCGACATATATAAATATATATATATATATATTTATAAATACCACTCATACAGTATCATTTCACTCTAATTAACTGCAAGGGATTTATTAACAAGAACCTGGTTTAATTTTACCTTCTGGAGTGGGTTGCAGGTGCTGATCAACAACAGCTGAACATGAGCCAGAGTGTGCCCAGGTGGCCAAGAAGGCCAGTGGCATCCTGGCCTGGATCAGCAATGATGTGGCCAGCAGGACCAGCGCAGGGATTTTTCCTCTGTACTCAGCACTGACGAGGCTGCACCTTCAACACTGTGTCATTTCTGGGCTCCCCAATTCAGGAAAGACTTTGAGGTGCTGGAACGAGTCCAGAGAAAGGCAATGGAGCTGGGGAAGGGTCTGGAGCACAGGTTTGATGAGAAACAGCTGAGAGACCTGGGGATGTTAAGCTGGGAGAAGAGGCTCAGGGGAGACCTTATTACTGTCAATGACCACCTGAAAGGAGGCTATAGTGAGAAGGGAAACAGCATTGCGTTGTTCCAGGGGGCGGGGGTTTAGGTTGGATGTTACAAACAATTTCTTCATGAAAAGGTTTATTGAACATTGGAACAGGATGCCCAGAGAAGTGGTGGAGGCACCATCCCTGGAGATATTTAAGAGAAATGTCAATGTTGTATCAAGTGACGTGGTTCAGGGTTGAACTTGTCAATGCTGGATTAACAGATGGATTTGGTGATCTTTTCCCACCTAAAGGCTTTTATGATTCTATAATGCTTACTACAAACCCAGTTTAGTTCCTGTTCCGAGGGAACCCAAATAAGAGTATAAGAGATTCATTTCCTTAGGGCAAGAAGTGAGGAGTTCCCCTAACTCCTTGCAGGTCACCTGCCTGCTATACAAACACCCAGCAAAGCACTAGCCAGGGCCCCAGAGCTGTCATTTCCAAAAAAAGTTCCTTGACCGTCCAGGAACAGCTTGGACAGGTTGGTGACCGGGTGCTAAGGGGTAAATTGGAGGATGGTGAGGCCAGCAAGACTGTGGCCTTGCAACAACTGTTCCATCCCACAGCAAACAAACAAGATGAGCAGGGAAGGGATCTGTGCATTTAGAGGACTGAGGTCTTCAAACAAAAACATTCTCCTGTAGCACAGCTTTCTCCAGCTGGCTGGTTTTGCAGGTGACCAAGATAAAAAACTGAGACTTCCATGTCCTCACAACTGGATCAGAAGTCCAGGATGCTTTCTCCTTCACTGACAATTTCGGCATTTTGGGGTTTCATCCCATGTTTAAAAGAAATCAAATTTTAAAATACGAAGTCCTCCACATCATAATTATCCTTACAGAAAACTCTAAATTGTGTAACACTGTAGAAATGCAGCTGACAGTGCTTGGAAATTGAGCCCCACACCACATTAGGCATTCATATTATCATTTCATATTGCCTACCCTACAATCATGCTTTATTCCCCATTTTTTAGCAATACAGTTAATTCATTCCACCAGTACTCCTCTGATACTGTTAAGACTAAGACATCTTCCTGTAGCATAGATTTTCATGTCTTGAACCTATCCATGCTAGATATCTATGTTGGGAATTCAGAGTGAATAAAGCCTTACTTAAATGCCTGTTTAGCTTGTGACCACAACCACAATAATGAGAGTAGAGGTAACTCTATCAGACAATTCTCGATATTGTGTGGTTTTGCAATTAAACCTCCATTTAGAAACACAAATGGGGGTCTTGGAGATATACAAATGATGCAATTTTTTTTTTTTTTTTTAAGTGAATGGTATAATTTTCATGAATGAGTGTTCCTGCCAAAAATATTGGAAAGGATTTTTCTGAAGCCTGCATGGTTTCCTGCCAGCTCATTTGCTGACTCTGGAGTATCTATGTTCTTATAGAAACTTAAAACCAAGATCACACCGATGTTAGGGATGCCAGGATCCACACTGGAACCTTATCCATAAGGTTCATAAATTAAATTTGAACCCTCATCATATTAGAAACTTCTGCTTCCCATTGCAAGATCCTTCATCTATAGCCCTTGAATTTTAAGATCACTTATTCAGCCAGGACTCCAAAGCAGTGAGAGATCTAAGGGAACCAATTGTTCTTGCTTTCTTTTGGGAGAAAGATTTTAAAAAAAATAAAATTCTATAATTATAAACCTCAGACATTCTCTTTCTGAAGAGACTAAATTAATTTCAAGAGTCAAGAAATGCTAATTGACTTCTTCATGGTATATATATTTCAGACTTCAGGGAAGTCTTCAGATTATTGGGGTTTTGTTTGCTTAGTTGTGGTTTTGTTTGTGTATTTTTTGAGGGTTTCTCTGTTTCTTTGCTTTGGTTTAATTTTTGTGCATGTGTTTTTTTATTTGGTTGGTTTCTTTTGTTTTATTTTATTTCTATTATTGAATAAAAATTTAAAATTAGCCAAGCCTACAAAAGCAGATATATTGATACCCCTAGGTACCCAATATGGACATGCTGAGTCCCAGTGGGTTACGTAATTTTAGGTTGAAAACACTCATGTCATTCCACCACAAAAACAAGTACTTAGACCAGTTAAAAATCAAGATACATGACAAAAACTAATGACTGGGAAATTCAGAGGAAATATCTTTTTGCTCAGCACAAATTATTTCCATTAGAAAAGGACATAGATTTTTAAGAAAGGATGATTACCTGGAAAAGTGTAAATATTACGTAGAAAAGAAAGGTGGCATATTAGCCCTCTAATTCTCACTAGTTTTAACACATTAAAGTATACCTGTCTACAGATTATACTCATTTGCATAAATGTCTTTGAAGGACTTTTTAGATCTTATTTCATTGATCATGTTTGGCTTTTGTAGACTCAGTAGGCTAACCTACACTTATAACTGGGAGTAAATGGAGAGATTTATATTTAGCCAGCCATTCATTTCTGGAGATTTGGTCAAACCAGAGTTCATCCTTTCAGACATTCCCTTAAGACTATAATATGATCACCCTTCAAAACCAGAGGATTTAGGAGAGTTGGTGATATAAGAGGCTTACTGCTAGTTTATGGGAATACAATTAGCATCTACTAGGAATGCTAATATTACTGAGTACTTCCATGCAAGGAATCTGTAAGACCAAATTCACTATAATAATCACTACATTTTTACATTAGTTCTAACTAATGGATTTAAAACTGTTCCTTTCTAATACACTAAGTCCTGTCTAAATCAGCAGCAAGTTTCAGTATAATCTCACAGTAATGTTCAGTTATCCTTTAATTTAGGCAAATATCTGCATTCAGGAAGTCACTGACATAATTATTTGTAAGTACTCATCAAGACAGAGGTTGCAGCTCCTGTTGTGAGCTGATCTATTTAAAAAAAACAAACAAAAAACCCCAACCAAATTATTAAATTAAGCATTTAATCTCAGATTGTTTTGGTTCAGCCTGAAAAATCTGTAGAAATAATCAGGTGGAAACAAATTCCTTTGTTCCTCACATCTCTGACTACATTAGAGTTTCCTATTATTATTATAATATCATGCCATATTTTGTTAGCCAATATCTCCAGTTAACATGTATCCCTACCTTGATATTAAGTAGATGTAATTTCTTTGTGGAGGCACAAAGATTAGTAATATTTTCATACAGTTTTGTACTGTTTTCAAGTGGATAGGGGTGGCTTCTCGGATTACAGCATATTCTGGAGAATATCCAAGGCCAGTCATAAACTAGAAGATTACATGAATTCCATAAATTATTAAGGGTCATCATTGACCAACCTCTCTTCTCATTTCCTTTTGAGAGGAATAATGACTTTGTTATGAAAAACTTTCAAAAGTATAAGAATGTGAAGAATAGGCAGCCCAAATCTGTTTAATAAAGACAGATTAAAGTTCAGCTACACTGTAGTTCATGGGACAAATTGAATAAAATTGAATAACCATTTATATAAACAGTGGTCAAGCATAGGAAATAACACAATTTCGGGAAATTTCACTTTGTTTGCCATTAGTTCATGCTTGTGTTAAACATGAAGTACCTTAAAAAATAGAAAAGTGATATGAAATGATACCTGAAGCAGTATGATCAAACTTCTGCCAGTCAAAGTTGGCCTTCAAGGAGAATAGCTTGTCTATTTTGCACTATCATTCACACAAAGAAATTAAAAAGCAAACTCCAGCCAAAACTCTCTAGACCTTTCTACTTTTTTTGGGCTGCTAGAAGGATGATCCAGTAGTCCTTAATTCACTTGACAACTTACTTCTCTAGACAAAGGAGACAGCAAAACAGGAGTTATCAGCTAAGACAAATTTTGAAAAGCTCCTGGTAAGACAGAGTAGGAGGAAGCCTTCATGTGATGTAACTCAACATGGCTCAGTTGAAATCACCAGTCAAGAAACTTTATAACTTGGCAAACATTTAAAACCAATGTCTCGGAACACATGCAGCCTTTATGAAAGCTCTAATAACGTAAACTTTCCATTTCAAACCCAATATCACAGAATCACAGAATATGCTGAGTTGAAAGTGACCCACAAGGATAATCAATCCAACTCCTTCCCAGCACCAAGGGTCACACCATGTGCCTGAGAGCATTGTCCAAACACTTCTTGAGTTCTGTCAGGCTGGTGCAGTGACCACTACCCTGGGGAGCCTGTTCCAGTGCCCAGCCATTCTCTGGGGTAAGAATCTTTTCCTGATATCCAACCTAAACCTCTACTAAAATAATTTCAGGCCAATGCCTCAGGTGCTGTCGTACGGGTCTGTATAAAACTGTTTAGCTCCTGTTTTTTCCAGGCGTGCCAAACAGCTGCGGCACTCTTGTAGATGCTTGAAGGCACTGAAGCTTCACCCAGTCCAATTATGAAATTGCTGTTGTTATTTTATGCCTATATCTTTACACAGAGGCACATTGCAGGCTTTGCCATTGTATCAGTTCATTCCTGTCTTGCCAGATTTCATTTAATCCATGTAACACGTACAGCAGCTTGCAGGCTGCTCCTAGCAGCATGTATGAAAGTCTGTGTGAAAAGGATGAGGTTTCCTGGGGTTTGAAGAGATGAGCAGAACAGTACAGAGAGGTGTCCTACTCTAAAAGGGAAAGGAAAAAAGTATTAAAAATACATAATCTATTTATTGTAGATTTTATTTCCTCAGTTCTGACATTGGTAATATTCCTCAGGAAACTAAGTGATGTCATTTCCTTTCTTCAGGCAAGTTACATAAATGCTGGAATATAGCCACTTCAAACAGCGTTCAAACAGATGGCTGTACGTAAAAGTGCCAGAAAAGTGAGAGCAGCCACTTGCAGTAAAAAATGTTACCCCACACATGGTATAATGTTTATTTTATAACCTCTCTCATGGACTTACATGGCTCATTTTTCTGATTTTTCCAGGCACAAATCCCTTAGGAAATTGCTGCAGAATACTAATGTAAAATAAATTAAAATTATACAAATAAAATAACTTGGGCAGAACAAAGCTTAATGTCTCAATACATACCAGGCACAACAGAGAATAGAATACAGTCAGATCTCAATATCAAACATTTGTTTAGTTACTCAGAACTGAATTTTGAGTACTAAACCAGTGAGACCAAAGAACATCCAATTTGGTCAAAGTATCCATAAAGCTTGGTAAGGAACTTTAACTGGAGGTGTGACAGCCAAATCCTTTGAACGTGAACCCACATTCACTGTATAACAAGAAAACCTGACCGTAAGGCAATGACCTAAAGCCAAATGCTGCACTCAGCACAAACAGTGAGGAGGAGCAAACAGCAATTTGGTTTTTGGAAACAGAGCCATAAGGATGAAATCCAGTACTTCATGGATAACCTTCCCAGGAAAGCTCTCACAGGACTGTGAGCACATGGGAGCAACAGTGGTACGTATCAGAAAGGAGAAGCGAGACAGCACAAAGAAAGGGACTGTCCTCTACAACACACTGCAACCCACCCCAGGAGGCCTGCAGGCAGGCACCATTACCTGCAGGAGGTAATTCTGCTTCTGCCTTTCTCTGCTTCTTTCTTTCTTTCTGCCTTTCTTTCCCTCCTCACATTTGGTCATAATGGGCAACATCAGTGGGTCAGCTGCAGCATCTTCTAGTAACAGCAAGAGAATCAAGGGCAACCTGAAAGTACAGAGGTAACATGAAGAAATCAGAGGGGCCACCTCATGGTATCAAATTCTTTCCAGCATCAAAATCTTCTGACTCGGTAAAACCATGCACTGAAAATAGCGGGTAAGATTTTTTAAAAGGAGTTTGAAATTGTTCTGACTCTGTTAAAATCTAACACAATGGGAGAAGTCCCTGACTTCAAAAGGAGTGGCAGAAGGCCAAAGCACAGCACTTCTGAAGTTCTATCCAGGTAGCTTTGGGGTGCTTTCTTTCGTGCATTATAGGTGAAAGCTTAGTCCTGCCTCCAGTACTATGCTTCTGCCATGTTCTTGAGTGTGGCAGACTGACTTTTCTCAGGTGGGAAAATCAGTGGCAAAGGGATCTGAAAACACATTTACACTTTAACTTGATTTACTCATTTACTGTAGCCTGGTAATGGAAGCAACCATGAACTTATTACAGTCAATTTCCTTTTTCAAAGGTTTCCACTCATAGCAGCGCCCAGTTCTCAGGAAGCTTTTCTATCTCAGCAGTCTCTTCCAAATGCAGGGAATTAAAAAAAACTTCTTGTGGATGCCACAGCTTATTTCAAGGACCTTTGCATAACAAAACAATACAACTTATCTTCAGAGTAGATAGGGGCACTGTCATTTGAATTCTGGGTAGTAATGACAACAAGTTAAGTCTCATGATATTGTCTAGTATCATATTAAGCTCGCTGGACAAGGGTCACTGAAGTTTCCAGGGAGCTATGATTGAAGGCAGAGATGTTTAATTTCTCCCTCCTTGATCTCTTTTGCTCCTCCATTACAATGTCTCATGGCTGAGACCTGTTTTCTGGGATGCTTTATACTATTTCAGAGGTTATTAAAAAAAGCAGCATTTGCAGTGTCAGAATTCTTCCCCACAGATCCTGCATGACTTGCTAGCACAGTACTTCTATGGCATTAGTCCATCACTCCTCCTAGAAATGTCATAAACTTGCTAGCCCGCTAAAAACATAATTGTGAGGTTCTGTGTAACAGCACCACAACAGTCACAACCTGCTATGTACCTCAGTTCCTGATTCAAATACTAAAATAACAAAGAGCACACTATACCACAGCAGCAAAGGCCACTAGCCTTACTTTAAAAGGTAACAATCCATTTTTAATACTTCAGTACGACTTTTTGTCTCCTTGCATTACAGCCACGTAGAAAGAGTAATATTCCTTAGTACAGATACATCAACAAAACAAAGTCCCAGACTTTAGCTGCCCATCTTCTTATGGGACAGAAAACGTTGGTCAGAGGTCCTACGTTGTCCTGTAACAATGCCCAGCTGTATGAAAGAGGCTACACAAGATGAGGATGTCCTTTTAATTATTTGCAGTAGTGATCAAAGCTAGCAGCATGGTGTAAATACCCTGCACAGGCCATAGTTTTATGCTCAGAGGACTGCCAAAGCAGATGAGAAGAAGGGGGAGAGTATAGGGGTTGCACAGGGTCCTCCATCCCCCTCTGGTCCTGCCCCCAGAGAAGGACACCGTGTAACAGTCCGCTCTAGGAACACTCATGGCACAGTAAAATCCACTGTTATCTCTTGCTATGACTGCCAAAGCCAAAATTTAATCTGAATTATTTGTTCAGTTTGTCTTATCATTCAGCACTGTGAAGGAAGATCTGCTTACTCTGGGGTCATTCTGTTCCCACTGTGCAACAGGGACAAGGAATCATTTGGAAGAAGGTACAAACAGGTGCTGGAAAATGGCAGCTCATTTGAGTTTCCCATCTGCAGCACTGTCTTTTTTCATCTCCAAGGAGACTGATTGACCCTCTCTGCCAATGCACCAGAGGCACAGAAATCCGCTGCACTGAAGCCTCAAGTCAGAACTCCTCGATACAACTTGAACTGTTAAAGAGCTGGGGATCAATACTGTCTGCTGAGGAAACAGAACCAAACATACCAGCTATTGCTGCAATCAAACCACTACCTTTTTTACTACTATTACAAGTTCTTTACTTAAGGTCTTGTGACTGTTTGGAATGTAAAACGTTCTCCATTCAGGATGTTTCTCCCCTGTATTTTGTATGTATTTAATTGCAAAAAACAGTTTAAAGATCCTATTACCTTAAGGTAGAATTGTGTCCTCAGATGTTTTTATGCTTCTCTTGGGCTCTGCTGCCTGAACTCCACCAAATAGTCTAATAAGTTCCATATGCCCATTTTTTTGAAGAGCACATTTTCAAAGCAGCAAATGTTTTGACGGATTGGCTCACAGAGAGCCTGAATGCTGTTATACACATCGTTTAGCATTCCACAAGGCCCCCACTGTTAAATTCTGGGAATGTGGCCAGAGTGACCTACCTAATACTGCACTAACTAGCTTTAAAAAAAAAAAGAAGAAGAAGAAAAAAAAGAAAATAAGGCATTCTTAACCATTGTGCTTTACTAAAGCATATTTGGAATTTGAATGTGTATTTGCTGCCCTGGTAATTTGTGTTTGAGGTGTGTGGGAATTAGGCTGACACATATCTGGACTCACAGAATGAATGTTTTGCATAAAACTAAAAGTGTATTTTTAAAGTAGCTCACACATATCATCTAAAGCAGAAGCTGGGGCCCCCGTCTTGCAAGAAGTTAAACACCACCTGAGTGGCTGAGCCTCCCACACACAGTGAGTCCAGGCAAACATGAATGTGTCCTACGCTATCTAGACAAAAAAACAATTTGTTAGAGTGCTCAATTCTTCATTCAGAGCAAAACCAAAAATATTTATGAGAGGGCATCAAACACATATTTCCTGTTATTAAACTATATATTATGACTGCATACAGGATTGGGGGAAAAAATGCTAACACATTTATTTTGGTTAAGGAAATGTTCTAATATTTTTTCAAAGACAACAACCCCAGTTTTGATTTTTCCACCTCCTTTTACTAGTGGAAACTTTGTATTTCTCTCTTCATATACTACTTTCAGGTTAAAACATTCTGGAAAGCAGGTTTGGTTCTGCTATTTTTTTTTACATGTTAAAGACAAGGCACAAGCAGACTGAAAAACAAATGGTCAGTCTAGTACTGCAGCCTCTTATGCCCCACGGTGAAGCCAAACGATGCTTACTTCTTCTTCGGGCAGAAAGAAACAAAGAAAGGAGTTACAGTGTATTTGTTTATTTGGAAGGGGAAACTTCCTGACTTGGCACAATTATACTGTGTATATAACCCAGAAAAAAATTCAGTATCTAACATTAGACCAGAGAGACAACAGAGAGAACAGTGAGGAGGATAGATATATGCATGAAAGTTATTCTGTATCTCAATACATGACGAAAGGCAAGGCAGGGCTCATGACTCAGGAGCGTTCATCAGGTTCTAAATTTGGGAGCACCAATTATTAGACATGTTCAGTAGCTGGTGTGCAAATCACATATGTAGTAATCACACGCCAGATATGACAAAATTTCTTTCACTCAAGCCACTTGGACTGTAAATACAGTAAGAATGAAGTGTATGAATATGTTTGTGTGCATGGGTGAGTATATAAAAGTAACAACTTAATGCAGGTATATATGTACCTGCAATAGTAAACTGGATTTCCAAATCTATGCCACAGTGGCATGACTATTTTAGTGTGACACCTCTAGGCTTACTTACTGAAGAGATTTCATTAATGTAACACTTGGTCCAACAATATGTGCTACAGGAAGGAAATAATACCTTGTAGACTGAATGGCTCACACAAAATCTGGGAATGTTTTATGGGTTGATCCTAATATCTGCTTTGCTTCAAATACAAATTTCTGTTGTCACCAGCAGCTATGCTGACCTGTTACCCCAGAGAGTGGAATGCTGATAGCTCTGCCTGTCACTAAGATGCAGAAGGAATGGAAAAAAAATGAGACCTTTGCAAGCTCCTAGCAGTCTATAATGACAAATAGAACTTGTCTGGGACACGCTGTCAAAAATAAGACACCAACACTGGACAAAGATCAGTGGGGGATGTAAGTATTTCTGCTAAAGTACAAAGGTATAAATGATGTCGAAACAATGTATTTAAATACACACAACAGCAACAAACTGGAAGAAGCAAAATGAGCAAAACCAGTTAATTTACAGTCCAACAGCTTTTTGTTTGTAAGATCTTTACACTCGGTATGCTACCTTGCAGCACCTTATACAATTTATTATGTGGTTATAAAGGACAAAGACAAACTTTTATCTGTTAAAGTTTTTGTCATCACTGCCAGTGTAAGATTCTCATATTCTTCCCATATATTTCTCATTCCCACCCTTTGCCGCTCTCCTCAGTTCTGCTGGCAGCACAGCTGTTTGTGCAGCAATGCCATGAGGCACTGTGAAACAGCTTGTAAAGAGATCCAATTTTTAAAAACACTCCCAAAAAACTGTGTTTTCTGAAGCTGATGATGTCCTCAGTCTGATTCATCAATAGCTGCACAAACCCCTGTGTTGGATCATCTGAAGGGGTGATGTATTAACTGGTATAATTAAACTAGTGTATTTGCCAAAGACTTCATCTTCTGAAGCCACAACCCGCTTTCTATGTGTATTATAAGCTTTTTTCTCCTAAGAAACTTATTAATGTTTCTCCTTTGAGAACTGTCTGGAAATTACTAAATTACCAAAATATGGAGCATTCTGCATATAATGCAACAACCACTTTACAGTCATGTTGCTTTCTTGAAAGTCCTGAGAAGACACAATTCCTGTAGCAGCAGAAAGCCAGGGTTTAGAAAGGATACCTCCTCTGAGTCACTGATCACCAAGGGATGCAATGTAGAGCAAATTTTGCAATGTCAGTAAAAATAAATATAGGGATTATTCTAGAACTAAATTCAGGACAAAATAATGGTACTGGATTGCTCTGTCTTCATTAAGCCAAATGAGTAGCAAACACTGATTTGCAGTTAGTTCTGCTGCTCCTGCTGCCATCACCACTTCAGAACTACTCTACTTAGAAAAGATTAAGGAACGACTTTGAATTATTGAATTATTTATTATTGTATCTGTTCTGTTTCTGTCAGAACACTTGCTTTTAGAAGAAAAAGAAAATCTCAACTGTGTATTTGAGCTATCCATGTTTCAAAAGTAAGCATTGCCACAAGAAACTTTTTACTTATCCAAATGATGATGTGATCCCAAATTGTTTGGATTTATGATGTTCTAGAGTTAAGCACTGTGGAAAGAAGCTTAATCACATGGTTTTTTTCATTCAGCCATCTACTCACTCATATACAGCAATGAGCATTTTTTAGATCACCCCTGAAAAGGCAGTTTTCTGTAGAAAAAAGATCAAAACAAAATTATTTTTATGTAATTACAGAAAATATTTAGAGTGCTGTTTTCATGCATACAGACTGCACACACAAAGCACTGTATTTCAGATTTCTGGATGTGGTTTTATCTGGTCCCTTGCTTTAAAATACTTGTTTATTTGAAGTCCTGCAGACCACTGTTTGATGCCTTTTCATTGTATTTTGGATGCAGTAACCAGAGGCCTCCTTAATCGCTGAGAAACCTTGAAAAGTCACAGATAATGGCCTGTGATAATCCTGGCATTCATGGACTGCCTCAAGATAAAACTCCCAGAATACCACACTGTCCCAGCTCTTAGTGAGTCTTGGGATTTTCCTTGTGACCTCATCTTTGGCCAAAGCCAAAGACTTTCCCAGTAATAAGACAGTGGTAAAAGAAAAGAAGGTAATTCTCCATTGAAAGCCACGTAATGTATTTTTAGGGGCAGTTTATCATAATCTGCAGTGGAATTTCAACATGGAATATACTTTGCCTAAGCCCAATTCTGAATTTTCCAGCCTGGTCATCCAGGCAGTCCTCTACAACAGTCCCTCCTAAGAGGTGCAAGAGGGGGCATGGACGCTAAATATACACATATTGCTGTCCTTCAGGGTTCTGTCAGTAAATGGCTGGCTAAGACCCACATGTAGCTCAGCTGTGCTCTAGATTGCTACTGAGTTTGGGACTTCAAGAAGGTCCATGGTTATGTGGTTTTCACCAGCCCTTCTATGGTCCACGCTCTCAGTTTTGCTCAACAGTGTTGCTCAACAGTGTTGCTGACCACTTGACCGCCCGGAGGCCAAGCAGGCCACTTGATTCAGTGCCCTGGCCACGAGACAACCTGCAGCTCGGCAGCCTGAGGCAAGTCCCCGATGTAACGACCCGCTTCTGGGCTCTCTGTGGAGCTGGCAGCAGTCGGGTGTAACAGTATCGAGCGGCAGAGGCAAAGGCGGAGAGAGGGACTCCTTGTTGCTGCGAGCCCAAGTCTTTATTACCCGGGGCCAGGAAATAACAAGCAAGGATAGGAGGCAGCAAAAGAGCACAGACTAGCGGTTACGTGAGCTTTTATAGAGGAGGAAAAAGGGGCGGAACAAGGGGATAAACCAATAGGGAAATGACATGCAATGACAGCTAACTACTTACAGAGGGTTTAAGGAGGGAGTTATTTAAACAAACCAATGGGGTTAACAGGCAAACTGCACTTTCTAGATGTGAGGGATGGCACATCTAGTCCTAGGGGAGGACCCTTGTTAGGATTGACATCCCTGGGGTGTGGCTGGCTCCTCAGCACCGCCCTTGGCTTCACTGCCAGGCTCATTTTCATCATCACTGTCCTGGGCAGGAAAGTGCACCCACTGGGTCGCCTGGTTAATTCAGAAACCAAAGGTGGACTGGGCCACCGCCACACAACAGAGGTGAAAATGTAGTGCAAGTTTAGTAAGTTTAGTAACAATGCATGAAAGAGTGCAAGATGAAATATTCTTTTTTAAAAAAAACTAAATGAATTTATGATGCAATTAAGATGTATTTGGGTATTAACACGGGACATGTATGTTGCAATTATTTGTTTAAAGAAAAGAACTTGACAAGATACTTAATCGCAAAATCTACAGGACTTAATTTTGCCACAACAAGGCCCATTATTCCTTCAGTAAACGCTGTTGCCATTCTAGGAAGCCCACATCATCTTTGCTGTTCTTTCTTGCAGCTATTCAGAATAAGCCATAACACTTATTAACAGCCAATGGGCTACTAAGAAATAACACTTAAATCTCCACCATCTCCTCTGTCTGGCACCAAATATTCCCTCTGAAAATAATTTCAGACATTAATTTGAACTTGTCTTGATGTTTAAAATGCCATTTGCACATAGAAAGAATGGCACATTTCTAAATATCCTGTACAGCAAAGAGAACCTGCAAGAAAAAAGCAAGCAGGATCTGTGTCCTCTGTGACCTGGTTTATCAGGGTGTTCACTTGGTTAAAAATTTAATGTAAATAATCGTGGCTTCCTCTTGCTGATGGTCTGAGTCATTTTGCTTGATCAGCACTAATGTGGAAAAGGGCAAGGGAAAGATTAAATGATCAGTCCACAAAGGAAAACTATATGCAATACTGCAGCGCAGTAAGAACCCATCAGGGATGGTATTTGCTTATTTCTTGTCTATTTAGCACTGATGCGATCTTGGAAACAAAAGCTCATGGAGTTAGACACACTTCACTCAGCTGCCAGTCCATTACATTGCCACATGGTGATTCCATTTGGGAGATCATTTTGGAGTGCAGGGAACTGGGAAGAGGTGAGGACCACACCAACCAAGTCTTGCTGGAGGGTCTTTGAGCAGGGGGCTCCATGGCTAAGGGGCTGGGGTACCAGGACAAGCTGGTGGACCCAGGAGGGGAGGCTGATGTCTTGTACTTTGCCTGGAAACCCAAAACTTCAGAGGGCAACAGGAAGAAAAGCTGTGTTCCTCTATGCACCCGGGTGAAATCGCTCTTGAGAGGAATCAATTTAGGAAGGCTGACTCACATGCAGTCATTTGCAGTCATGCAAACTTCATCCTGGAGGCTTTGATTTTCATAAGTTGCAGATACTCATCTTAAGCCAGTTTCAAGTGCGGTATAATACTGATTTGCCCCACTGCAGGGTGACAGTCAACCATGGTACCTAAATTTGTATAAGCCTGAAATACTCACAATTTACCTTTACACCAGAGGTGACAGTGGTTGATTTTGTTGTAGCAGTAAGACACACCCAGTTGCCAAGGGAACTTTGGCATGGAGGGACAACTGGTATGTGGTGAGTTCTGATGAGAAAAATGGTCTAGAAGGGGTCGATACTATTGCAGAGGCTGTCAAAACGTGAATCCCCCTCCCCTGCCATGCTGTTCTACCTGCATACTAGTGCTTCTGCTTTTAAATTATAAAGTAAACTGAGATAATTAAAGGAAACTAGGATATGGAGGAAAATATTTTCTCAGCCATAGGAAAAGTACTACACTTATCCAATAAATCTGCTCAGATCTACATAAACAAATATGAATGTGTTCTCTTTCAGGTGTTAAATAGGTATCTATCAGAACTTTGCAGATCAAGGTAGGACATGTGCCAAGGCACCAGGGTCAAAATACCAGTGATCTTGTGACAGGGGCTGAGCAAAGCCTATGCACTAGGAGCCCATCCCCAGAGCTCAGGTGGCCTGAGAGCACTGACCATATACAAGTATATCAAGCCAAGAAAAGCTTTGCACAAGGGAGACCAGGACAGAAAAAAGAGTAGGCTGCTGCCTGCTTAGGTAGAGAATGTGGTGAGAGAGGATGGGTGAGAGGTGAGACTGCTTTCAGAGCTTGAGTTCTCTCATAGCTCCTTCTCCCAGTGCAGACCGTGGCCCTTACAGGCTCCCATGTCCCCTGGGCTCCTTCCAGCTCCTGTAGACTCTCCTACTGCCCAACTCCTGCCAGTTGTCTGGCACTTACTTCTTTGAGCCACTACCCCCGACAGGCCTGCCAGCCTCTCACCTTGGATTATGGCAATGGAAATAGACAACTCAGATAGATTTTCTGACATCCATCACCTCCCTCCATTACAATGTGTCTATTTTTGCTGAAACCAAAAACTGAGCACTGAACTATATGGCCACCACTTTCCCATTCTTTTCTCTTTCCTTGTCTTTCTCTTACTGAAGACATCACAGTCTACTCTGATTCCAGCCCACAATGCAAGTCCTATCTGTCAGAGAATCCTATGGTGAGAAAAAATATTAATCATATATTTCTAGTATTTCATTTGCATTTCCCAGCTGGTCATCCAAAAACCATATGCCCTTGGTGCTAATAATTAAACCCCTGTATTCTTACAGCCCACCAGCAAATGCCATAGGACCTGAATAACAGAGCCAGTCACACAGCTCCAGCAAAACTTGGCAGGAATATTCAGCTGGCTCTCTTGCTTGTCTTTTCCTCCTCCGCTTCCCTGCCCTGACTCCTTTTTTGTTAGTTTTGGAGACACTTATTGACATATGTGAACATGCCACAGAAATCAATACTGAAATTCCTCAGGGCTCTAGAGGGGCTGGAAAGAACTTGCAGTGGTGCTAAGATGGGCAGTGTTACCCAATCCCATCCCCCCAGTGTTAATTGCAGAAAAATATAAAGTCAGCTCCATCCAAAGGATGGTGCTTGAGCCAGAGCCATCGTTCTCACTCCTCACCAGTCCCACTGTCCAATCCACCCCCAACACTGAGTCATCAAACTTGCCTTTAGCCTTCTTCATTGCTGGCAAACAAGCCAAATGTAACCAGGATGTTGCAACACTTCCAGGTCTTCATACTTCAGTCATCCAATCAGTGGAAAATGACAGGAATGAAGAGGCAATCATACTTCCTTTTGGCTAAATAACATTCTCATTTAAAGTGACAGATACAGAAAGCAGGTACTGGTACCACCTAGTGCTGGAAAAGGTTTTGAGGTTATTACAGTGGTCTGGAACATTTGTCAGTAGGAGGAAAAGTAACTGGCCAAAACAACAAAACAGAAGTGCTGGAGGAAAGTCACTGGCCCAAGCCTTTTCTTAGTCAAGTTCATAAAAACTTCCACTGTTTTCAGCAAGGGAAGTGTTATTACAACAGGCATGAAATGTTTAAAACATCCTCAGATCTCATAAAACAAAGGATACTTCGTTATTTCTGATGAGCCAGAATAAAGCCTGAGTCATGGAACACGGAGAGCAGACAGGGCAAGGCATTTCTATTTTGTGCCTGCGAAGTGAAGCATGAGAGCAGCCCAGGAGCTTGCAAATCTCCCTGCCATGATGGAGCCAGGCTGAAGGAATGGTGTTCAGCTTGGCAGCACTCTGTCACCCTTGCAGTACACTGCACTCTCCCAGCACGCTGCAAGGCACACACGGAAGCAAGAGCTTTGCTCCTCTTCCTTCCTGGCAAGAGCAGGACACAGACGTTACCTCAAGAGACGTCTCTCATAGTGGGGCAAGATCCCAATTCAGCATGGTACTGAGGCAACAGAGGTGAGCAAGAGGTTAAAGCTGGAATGCTAGCTGGATGCTCTAAAATGAGGAGTAAATCCATATATATCCCGAGGGAACACCATCATTTAATCATGCATTGATGTTAAAAACCCCAGGATTCAAAAGTTCCCAGGACTTTCTTTTGTTCACCTGTGGTAGTACTTAACAGAAGACAAGTATAGCTACTGAAAGACTTAAGCAGATTTTTTATTAAGGGAGCTATCATTAGTACTTTATACTAATACAAAAAAAAAATTGCATTGGTATCTGTAGTCATTTCCTCTTAAAAATGGCAGTTTGCACATTGTTATTTTGCTGGTTCTTGATCTGTTTGCAGATTCTGCAAAGAACTTTTAACTTGATGTACAGAATCCTTAAGAGTTAATAAACAGCTAACATTAGAAAAAGCCTACCAAAAGTACAAATATTCACCTGCTACACACATTATTTTAACAGAGTAAAAGGATTTTTATAAAATGCTTTTGCTGTCATGAAAAGGATCCTGTGACTCAGCCAAAGGCGTGCAAGACAGGGATATTTATCTTACTTCATTTAATGTTATTCAGCCACATCATTATGCTGGTTGCTGAAAAATAACAAGGAATGTCTTAGGAGAGCTGGCACAACATGCCTTGTGGGCAGTGTTCTTCCTCCTGTCTACTGGAAAGAATCCCTGTTTAAATATTTAGAAGAACAAATCTTGTATTATTAACAGCTGTACTTAATCTAGCCTCAAGAGAGAAAAAAAGGGAAAGAAATAAAAAGATAGAAAGATGAAAAGGTAAAACTTTAAAAATAAAAGTGAGAAAAGATAAAAAAGAGAGAAAAGTGAAAAGAACATCGTTGCTTCAGATTACCCAAATGCCTGTGGGTTTTTTCATATTTTACAGTGTTTCTCACTAATGTGATGGTGAAACAGACACCTCAGATACACGTGACAAAAATCTTTAGGACAAAAATCATTCACATCTTGTAGAAGTAATTTAAAAATAGGAGAGGAAATGGTTCAAGACCTGAGAAAAACAAGGCTGGTGCTTCAAACAACAACATGATTACAGTAATGTTCTGTGACTATGCCAAGCTTTGGGTCTATACCTGGAAGGCAGGAAATGCTCTCAGTGATGTGCTCACGTGAGACTTTGGGTAATCTAGTTGATCTTCCTCCATTTTCCCATTCATAAAATGGAAATAATTATACTTGACTCCTTTCAAATAGCATTTTGGATTTTAAAGATGAAGACTTTATGCCTGATTCCAACGGGAGCCTTCTCTGAAGCCTGAATAAAAATATTAGTAAAAAAAAATTAGTATTAAAAAGTGTGAAAACTTTCACAAGGGCAGAAATTGCAGCAGATTTTATGGAAATAAGTGGCTGAATGAAATGGAGCTGATTCACACTGCAAGTGTGGCCGCAAATGTTTCCATTAATACTGTCATGAAATAAATCTTTTCCAGAGTTATCTGTGGTTGAACAAATATTTGTTGCATCTATGGGTACAATACATTTCATTAAAATATGCTTTATATTGACAGATTTTTGTTCCCATCCATACAATACCAAATTCCAGGGAACTATATGAAATGTTAAATGGTTGGGGTAGCTTTTTTTTTCTGTACTTAAGAGAGTAATACACAGATCCTAAAGGAGATATAGCAGAATGGATTCTAAAGGCTAATGCATATTTACATTTCTGTGCATGTCTCCAACCAGTTTTCTTTCATATTTACATTCCTATAAATGCCTTAATTCCGGTTGTATTTATCCGTTATGTCCTGCTATTAACCTAGACTGTGACTGCCTTCTTAGTTCCCTTCTTTCGTAAACTCTTTTTTTTTTTTTTTTTTAACTGCACATAGTTAAAGGCCAATGGGGCTGACAGCTGCTTACACATGTGGTGCAAGAACATGAATCTTTGGCAGGCTTGGACCCTTGTTTATCTGGCAGGGGTACTAGAATGGGTATCCATGATGGTGTGTGCAAGGAGGGAGTGTTTCAAAGACTAGGAATAGCCTGATATGCTGAGCTAACACAGTACCCCCATACGAGAGAGAGGGAGAGCAAAGCTGGTGCGGTTACATCTGAGTTCCTTGGTCAGGGCCCAGCTCTCCATTTCAAGGAGCATCTGCCTCCACAGACTGGTGAAACGTATGCAGGCTACAGGCACTAAACTGAGGTTGGCCTTAGAAAATGCCCCTCAGGCAGGGACCCTGTAAAACCCTACAGCACAGCAAGAGTCCTCTACGTATCTTTATATCATGCTCCACCACTTGTAGAAAAATAAAGCTGACAGAGCAATAATCATATTACTAATCAAGCCTTCGTATTATAAACCTGCAATGTACTGGAGAGCAATTGTAAATAAGCTCTCCAAATATTTGTTAACATCACAGAAAGACATCTCACCACAGCATTTCAATAAAAAGCAGATTTTAAATTTACTCTTGTCAGTAATGGTATGTTGTATGAGATACTGAGAAGACATTGGCTTAACAGGAGTGAATAAACATCAAGGTTTATAGATATAAAAAGTAAATATTGATGCAGGATGAAGGCAAAGTTAATATTTGCCTCAAGGGACAATGAATTTTGATGACTGACAAAATTTCAAGTTAGCCAAGGCATCTAACACCTCCCACATTAGTGGAATCAATCCAGAACCAGTCTGTGAAATAAAGACAGTTGTATCAGTTTGAAAAGAAACTCATATTAGTCTTAATGCATTTTCTCTTCTTCATCAAAACAATAGCCTGATATCATGGGTATAATTTTTGAGGACTCTTAAAATCCTTAGTCTTATAGTAGGTATCATTAAATAGAAAGAGAAAATGTGGAAGGAGATCTACTACAGCGTGACACAACTGAAGAAAAAATGCAGTGAAATTTCTTTTTAAATTCTGAGAGAGCAGCCAAAATGAAATATGTTAATTTGTAACCCAAACTAAATAAACAATTTAATAGTTTAAATAAACACAACTTTCATTGAATTTTGAACCTCTGATTCTGCCTTGAGAATAATCCTAGAAAACTCATGTAAAACACTGTAGAATTGTAATTTTAAAGAGTTTTCCCTCTGGCCTTTTCCATCTCATCAGTAGTGGTAATTTTACTTGTGTATACTATGAATCTAGATCTGTTATGATTGCCCAATCTAATTAGCTATTTTGTTACTTCAGTGCCATAAGGATGATTTCAACAGAATTAAACCAGCAAAACAATGGAAAAAGGCCATTGCAAATGAAGCAAGCTCAACTCTTTTCTGAAGTTTGCTTTTTCTGCCAGAAACATTGTCCAGGTCATGTGACCTAAACTCTAATTTCACAGAGCAACACAAAACAAAAACCCAACCCAAACACTTTAAATGTCCTTTCAAGACTTTCTCAGAAGCAAGGATTTCCCATCATCAATAATACATCAGGTTCTTGTGCAAAGGGCAGCCACGGAGGATTCTTGCAACATCAAAAACAAATCCATCCTTGAGGGATCTTTAAAGCATTTCAAAACACGTTCACATCTAAACAAGCAACACACACGGCAGAAATATTTTATTGTCACTTCTCAGCCATTAGACATTTCTGTGTGTAAATGATTTCTTACACTGTTATCCTACTGCCTGAATGTTATGGTGCTCTCCTCAGTTCCTGAAAAGATGTAAAAGAGGGTTTATTATGTCCCTTTCTTTACATATGAGACTGATAACTTGATAAAGGTTTTGCAATCGCTTTTCCAAGGACAAACAAGGAAGAAAAAACATCCAAATTCACATCACCAACGTGTATGGAGGACTTTGACACCAAACTAATTTGCCCGATGTAACCTCAAAAGGCACAGAATAAGAATGAGAAAAACATAGTTCTGAAAGTATATGTTGTTGGTGTTGGCAATGAGTACTGCTGAACTGCTGAGAAACACAGGATGCTTCTGCTGTTTCCTTTTTACAGAACACATTTTCTTTTGGAAGAGTTCTTTTAAGGTGTTTTCTGCAAATATAAAATGCCTGATGTAAATGGGTTCTTTACTAGTTTGATTACTTCTTACGACTAATTTAGTTTTGCTGAATCAGGAATAATTGTGATTGACAAGGGCACATTTAAGGTTGCAAGCAATTGTGAAAGATTTTGTTGAGTTTTTTAAATCACATAAGTTGAAGTAGTTTGTATTTGTATGTAGAAATTCAGGCAGCTTGGACATTTATCCATGTAACCTTTAATTAATGTTTATTTATCCTAACAGACAAGAAAGCTGAAATATTCTGAGCTGAATTCAGAATTCGTGCTTTTACTTTTGGGAACAATTTGCTCAGTCCAAACCCACAGAATTGATCCAAAAGTCATTAATTATATTTTGCTAATGACAATGCTAATTGGAAGGAATGAGTACATTATATTATGTTCTAATTATTGGATTGTTGGAGTCTACCAACCAAGTCTTAAAATATCCCGGTAGTGTATCTCTCTATGGAACAACTTGAATGGAAAAATAACATGGAACCGCATACTGAAGTGAACTTAAGCCTCGCCAAAGACAAGATTATTAGTTCATGACAAATGCAAACATTTGTAGCTTCATAGCACCTTTGTTCCAAAGTGAACTTCAAATGCCTGCATTACCTCTGCAGCTGGCAGATGAACTGACAGAATCTGCAGATTTTTTGTATTTGCCTCGGCTGCATGGCGTGTAAGCCCTGGATGCACATACAGCTTGTGCAAGACAGCAGCACATCTGACACCTGAGCAACCTCTCACACCCCAGCAATAGCCCTGCATATGGAACTGTCTTCCAGGAGGTGCCAGACCACCCCTGTACTTCCCACAATACTGGCATGAGCCCAGCGTCCCAAGACAAAGGCAGCAATAAGAGAAGTTTGATAGGAAACCGTCACGCTTGCCAACAGTGCTAAAAAGTGTCACTTCCCCTTCCTGTTTCTTCCCATGGCTTTGCAAGAGTCTCCACAAAATGTGGGACTCACTGTGCACATTCTACTGTGCCCATAAACAACAGCCAATTCGAGAACTCCCAGAGAGAGTGTGGCAGCCCTTTATAAAAAGTTTGAGTCAGCTTAAGACGTGCCAGCTGTATCTATCTGAGAAGTCAGAGTGGAGCCACGAGCTAATGTGCAGGAAGTCTGCTTTGCACTATCTTCTCTGCAGAGAGAAGCTCCAGTGCCAAAACTTGGTTTCCTCAAAATCCATACTTAGTTGCTGCCTAAAGAAGAACCATCTAAAATCTGTAGTTAATCTAGTTTCTCACACTGATGCATTCCAGGCAATTAGAGTTCTGCTTTTCAATATGTCTAAAAACACTTATCTCAAACAGTCTGAGTAATTCAGCACTCTAGCTTCCCTGTGAGCATAGATTTCTTTCACACACAGACACTAACCTAATCATTCTCTGAACACAGCAAAAAAATCAGAATCTGCATAAAACGTGGTCAGAAAGAGATGGGTGAGAAACTCACTTTTTGCCAGGGGATCCAAGGCAGAGTGAGCTTGTAGGAGCCTGTCACCAGATTCCTCCTCCAGACCTGGGAAATTAAAATATCAAATCTATATTTTCCACAGCAGATGGAAACCCTTTCTGCCAACCCAGAGATTCAAGTGCCCCCACTTCTCCCATGAATTTCATGTTTACAGAGTGAGTAGAAGAATTTCATTAGAAGATATTAAACTCGATTTCTCCTTTTTTCTCCACTGAACAGTCCCTTGTCCTCTACTGAAATTGTATTCCTGCAACAAGAGAAGTGGCACTGATGTCTGAAAACCAGAAGATCTAGTGTCTGCATGTCTAGCATCTGGGTGAAAACTCTGCCTAATTACACGGAGAATGGCTGACATTATCTCCTCTCCTGGAGGCATTTTTATAAGAAATAAAGAAAGTCAAACAAACAAACAGAAGAGCTGTGTACCTTTTCTGAAGAACGACTGTAGACACCTAATTTGTGGGATGGGAATCCCAAGGCAATTTCAAGTGAAGGGAGGATTTTTGTTGCATTCTGGCACAAGTTAACTATGGCCTAGAGAAAAGTGGCATTCAGTTCTTGAAAATTTTAGCACCAAGTCACTTATTGAAAAACCACGTCACATATTTTAGCTTTATTGGATATATTAAGGCCACTTCCAGGGGAAAAGATCAACTTAACACAAAGAGCATTGAGGAGACAAATTCATGAGGAACCCTGAAGGAGCCCAGAAGCAGAGGGCTTTCAGACCAATTCACCTTGTCTAAGTATCACTCTGGGAACATGATTCTATCACTGGTTGAGGATAGCTGTCTCTCAGGAACCTCTGCACTGCCCCTAATTCAGACAATGGATCTTTTCCAAAACACGAATTGCAACCCCAAAAATTGACTTTAGTCTACCTAATATACCTGTCAATGAAAACATGACACCAATTTCAATTTGCTTTTACTTTCTAAGTTGGAATCCTGTCTAGACAGAGGAATAGGCTATATGCATAAACTTAAAGTTTCAGACAGTTCCAGTTTTGTCAAAAGAGAGCTGAGGCATTTATGGAAAACAAATATTGAGACCATTTCATTTCTAAAACTGAAGACACTTTCATTTTCTATACATTATTATTTTTTACATTATACATGTGGTTTATCTCTTTATAATTTTATCTTATCAAAGTTGGCCCTGTAGAATAACACTTAGTATTTCCAAATCCCTAAAACCTTTTATAAGTTAGTCTTGTATGCATAAGTGCTTCTATTATGAATAATAAAAAGATTTCTCCAAATGCAGACTAGCCCAGGGAGTAACAGTGTAACACCAAGTTCTCGAGGCAGATTGTGCTATTAAGACGCAGTTTTGCATTGCTGCAATATGGACATGCTTGATCCATTCCAGAGATATCTGGGGTATCTATAAATAATTACCTTAAGTGAGCTTTTTAGCTTTTCTAATTTATATTCTCTTCTATGAGCACACACTTTAATTGTAGCTGGATACTGGCACTCAAAGCAGGGGCACGGGTTTTCAAAGAAATAGGAACTTGGGTCTGTAGTTACCACACACAAGCTGGTCATTTACAATGCAAACAGACAATTAACCAACAACAGGATGGCACAAACTGCTGGAGAGATATTTGTATATTTTTAAATCTTTACTAGAGAGGAGCTTCTCTGGCATCTCTAAAAACTTTGTTGCATGGTCATTATTTACCACTACCTGAAAATAAAAAGGCTCTGACTTAAGGCAGATGTAGGAAGTGGATGTCATATGAAAATAATCATCTGTATTGTGTCTGTGACCTGTCTCATAACAAAAAAGAGCATGTGATGAAGCCATGAAAAACACCCCTTCTTGTCTTATCATCCTCATATATTTTTGCTTATCATTACATTTACTTTGTGAAAGGTTTCCAAGGCCGTCACTGTATATCACCATTTAATGGTGAATCCACACTAGCTGATGCTTTATCTGATAGTGTGTTTGGTGGCTTCTATTCACGTGATATACTGGCCAATCTTTTTGTGTGGCATGACTAGCCATAATGTAAAGATCTCAGCTTCATGGAAAAGATGAGTTTTTGATGGATGTTTGAAGGGTTTCTTTTTTTGCAGTGAAATTAAGCCTAGAAGTTTTGGATAATGTCTATGGGAGAGCTAGGAAAGAAAAATTCTACAAGGGATCGACACACAGGTTGGTAAGTTTCTTAGCTCAACTGTAGAGGGAGATTTAGGAGGAGAAAGAGGCTACTTAATGTTTTCTATTTCCCACTCCCTCCTCTGTCTGCATTTTGCAATCTGCTGTCCCTGGTGGTGTGGTTGTTTCTGGTCTATCAGACCCTTGTGCATAACATGGTTTAATCAGTAGTCTGAGTTACTCTTTTACTGTAGCAATGAAAGAAAAGCAAACAGTTAACAAGTGACTAGGAGTCTTTATAATTGCTGACCTTCAATAGTCTATATAATGTGACTTTAGGCCACTGAGTAATAAACAGACTAGTGTAATATTTACAGACATGTCTGGAATGCACTAAGTTCCTCTCTTCTCTTTCACGAAGCCATTAATGGCTCTGTGAGGAATCAGACTACTGCTGTTCGTGTTCCCCCAAAAACACTCTTTATCTCTTGACAATTTATGCTGACCTTTCTACTTTGTTTTGATTTGTTGTTCACGGATCCATTTCCCAAGTCCTGGAGTTTACAAACTTTTGCAAGGGGTTAAACATTTTCAGGAAATCATTCTGTGAACTCAGTCCTAACCATGGATTCCCCAGCCCAGTGATCAGAAGACCTCTAAGCGTTTCTCAAT
The DNA here is from genome assembly GCA_013397935.1 of Dasyornis broadbenti. Lineage (NCBI taxonomy): Eukaryota > Metazoa > Chordata > Aves > Passeriformes > Dasyornithidae > Dasyornis > Dasyornis broadbenti. The sequence continues at coordinate 166,163 of VZRN01000986.1, read as the reverse complement.
CAGTTCCTTTCAGGTGGAAAGGACCATGCTGTTTGTACGAACAGAATTTTTCCTGCTGAAAGTACACAACTCTCCCTCTTTCCCAAGCCAGCAGCCAGTTTCCACTGCTTTGGAATTCTGAACACTGAGGCAAACCTAGAAAAATAGGAAATGTGTATGGAGAGAAGAAATGAAAAGATACTGGAACAGTTTCTTGCTTTCCTTCTTCCTTTGCCTCTAAGACAAAGTTTGAATGTAATGGTGTCTTCCGACAAGCCCAGCCTTGCAGAAAGAAACTGCGGTCTCTGATCTCTCAGCTAATTAGGTACACAGGATTAATTTATAAGAGGGAAGAGATTATTTCCAAATAATAAAAATCAGTGCTTTTGAAGAAGCAGAGCAGATTCATAACATTGTAGAGTTCCATTAAAAAGTTAAATAATTGTTTGCAGCTGCCCATTAAATATATTTCCTTTAAATCTCATGGTACTGAAGGCAAAAAAAGTATTTATGCCAATTTTTATGCATCCTAGTGTTGGATATAAACCCCTCCACTGTGGTCCCCAAACCATTTTTGGTTTGTTTCTGTTTTATTCCAAATACAGACAATAAACACAGTCACTTCACATTCCAAACCAAAAATTAAATAATGAAGATATAAAGGAATGTACAGAAAATATATTCAAGCCTTTTCAAAAACAAAGAGTAGTGTTGGAAATCCTTAGAACTGGACAGTTCATTAAATGCTTAATCTGTATCTGCATCGGGTCATGCCTACTTTACAAAGGTAGAACAAAGCTTGGATAGACTCCTTGACATAAAACACCACAGTCTGAGTCAAATCTGTGTTTTAGCATTCACGGAAATTTTCATTCTATCTTGTAATTTGCTTTGATTTTGTATGTGCATTATGGTGCTCTATGACTCAACAATTAATTTGTCCCATGCAGCAATTAAAATCTCCCATTTAAAGACATGTTGCCCTCAGCTAAACTCATTTACCTTGTAATATTTACGTTGTGGAGCTAAGTTTGGCTTTCAAGACAATGAAACGTTTCTTTCACACAACTGTTCCATGGCCTAATTACCCATCCAAACCTTACTTCCTTGGAAAACAACAGCTTTTACTTAACACACGTTAAGTAAAAGCTGAAGGCATTTTTAACACTGCTCAGAGATTATGGACCCAAACAATATCTATTTTCCAAGCACATGTGGAATGAAGAGTGAATGGAAATTTTTTGGAAGGAATTTCTCTGTGAGGTCAGTACAAAGACAATTATCAACATTCAGTTGTTTTTGCACAATAGTAAATAAGGAAATATGAGAAATCTGTCTCATGTTATCATCTTCCTCTGATATTGCACAAGCTATTCTTGGATTGGTTGGTTTTTTTCAGGAATTTCTTTCCCTTCCATTCCTACCCCCTCCATTTCTGCACGCGTGCAAAAACCATCTGTGTTAAAACAATGACACATTTCTCACTTTGGACCCATTCCTTTCCCTTTTTAGGGAGAGCTGCTAGAGTCCTCTCCAGAGGACTCAACAAGTAGAAACATGTTAGTATCTATTTTCACTTATTATAGAAAAGACAATTTTTCAGCACTAAAACATCACTCTTTGTACAAGAGTGAGATACAGAGAGGACTCAGACTACAACAAAAAGTCATTTGCATTCTGCCTAAATTCAATTCACTTTTCCAAATATGTTTGTCTGAGAGAACCACTACATACGATTCTACTAAGGAGGAAAAGAGAATGTAGATTTATCTGATGCAAAGATATCTTCAGCAAAGGAAGGGACCGAGCTGGAGTCTTCTCAAATGTACCATGCTGTTGGTTGGGCTAGTCAATGCACTTTGAGTAGATTTCACTGATGCAGTCGTGGGGATGACACCAACAGTAGAGAATCATTTAAATAATTTTTTCACAAAAAGAATTTATCCTTGTGTCCCACACAATCTGTGCAATCCTGCTTGATAACTGCTTCTGCCGTGCCCAGAAAGAAGCAATCTTTCCATTTCAGCTTATCCTACAGTGCTCTCATTTCCCTGTTACATTTTATTGCGATATCCCAATTAAAAAAATACCAGCACAGGCATTTGTAAATGAGAAGCACATACAATCCAGCTTCTGTCTCTCACAGACAAAGAGGTTACTTTTGCCACACAGCTTAGTGTTTCCCCATGAAATATTTTTACTTCCTTACTACAAATACTACTATAAAAATAAAAAATTACTCTTTTCTAATATACAAGCAAGGAAATGAGTAGTTCACAATGTAAGTGCTTGCACAACCCAAAGAGCCGTAGTGCATGAGACAGAAAAGCCATGTAAACAATAAAAGTAGAGAACTGAGAGAATAATTATGGGAAACTTGACAGAAGGAGAAGCAAAATGTAAGCCAAGACTTTCATGGCTTACAGTGTATTTCTGCTTTGCAAAATGTATTTGCTTTTCACTTTAACTATTTCATTTCTTTCTAGGGTTTTCTTTGCTATTTTCTTCCTCTTAGTTTAGCAGGAAATTCAAAGAGCTGTTCTGCAGCCTGCTTCTTTTCTTTGTAGTATGTATCCACCCATGTGCTGGAAGCATCCTTGTCATGTGCACAGGTTGGAGCTGCACCTCCATTTCCCTGTCACAGTCCTACAACAAGCTGATTTTTCTGCTGCAACCTCTAAGGCTTTTCTGTTCATTTGCTCTGTTTTGCATATCCTACTTTTATCTGCATCATCTGCAGTGGTGCAAGGGCTTCCTTCTGGAGTTGAGCCACCAGGACTTTATTCTGTTCACCTTCAAATCTGACTATTGCTTTTGCATCCTGACATGGCTTTGAATATTTTTATTGATTAACCCGTGGCAGTCTCGTATCCTTTCTCTTTGATTCACAGAAAATTAACACTTGATGCACAAGTACACCTGAAATCAACAGATAACTGTCTTTAACCTAGTCCATATGCTGTCAGTTCACAGGATATAAAATGACAAATTGGGATAATTTGACATCAGTTTAAGAAATCTTGCTATAAATTTGTAGTATTTGACAGTTCACAATGATAGATGAAAAATATCCCTATTTCTTAGTTTGCTTTCCATATTTCTTGCCTTATTTTTTTTTTAAACACTTGTAATCAGAAGTTGAGTCTTGAGTTGGTTCTTCTAAATGTTTTGCCAATTCTATCTTTTTGAAAAGGAGTTTTGAACACTCTCACAAAATTCCTTCCTCTTTCACTTGTTTGACTTAGGAAACACAGCAGCTGCACCAGTTCTGCACTCTGCTAGATTGAGACACCACTGTGTTCTTCATATGCAAAAATCAAATAGCTTTCACAACAAAACAAATACTCTTAAGTTTCAGGTCATCTTCATAAATCATGCAGATACATTCTTCAACTGTCTCCTCAACAAAAAAGAAAAAAAGAAGGAAAGGCAAGTAGGAAAGGCAAGGCAAGGCAAAGCAAGGAGAAAGGAGAAAGTCAAAGACTTATCAGGCTTTTAGGATTCTTTTTACCACTATATTGGCCACTCCATAAACCATTTACCCCACCATCGTCATAAGTAGAATCACAGTTCTGAATGAGCCCAAAGGTCTTACTAGCCTGTCTCCAACAGTAGCATTCAGTAGATGGCTGAGCAAGTGTATAAAAGCAAGACAAACACACAGTATTACTCTGCATGCCTCTCAGACCTTCCCATATTTTCACCTCAGGATCTTCCTAAGCTGGATGTAGTTTCCACATACTTTGTTACACTTACTTCCACCCTGAATTTTGAGTCATCCCTTGAGCCCAGGTGAGCTCCTACCTACCATGTCATCCTTTGGTCAGGTGCTCTGTTTGCTCTGTTTTGTAAAAAGCCACATTCTTTCTTCTGAGCCAGGACTGTCATTTTACAGACCACTCATGTATTCTCCCCACGTATCTTTTTTTTTTTTCTTTTTTTTTTTTTTTTTTTTTTTTTTTTTTTTTTATTAAANTTTTTTAAATAAGAGATGCATACTTTTAAGTATTGAGTAGATTACATGTCTGGGAATGGTGTTTGTCCACATAAACGCTCCTCAGCTACTTGTGGAAGTTCATCACTTTTGCCCTCTGACTCCACCATGTTTATATTCAATTTCCTTGACCCAGTGTTCATACTTAAAATTGGTCTATATGTATCTGTGTTTGCTTCTAAAACCTTACTGAATAATAAATATACCTACGGTTTTCTAGCAGGTAAATAGAAGCCCTGTTCTGTAGTTTTAGTGGAAATTAACTTTATTTGCAATTAAGAATTTAAGGCTTGAAAATAAACAACCTCACTAACAATTTCCAGGGTAACAGAATACCATATATCTCATGAGCCACATTAACTCACAATCCGCAATTTCTCATAAACAGGCAGATTAATTTGACACTCTATAGAAAGCCAATATGCTCAAAATTACATCATTACAATCTCACAGAATAACATTCTGATTGAGGACAAAACTTCTGCCCTGTTTAAGTGGTGCATCTTCTGGTTGAAGTAGAAATACACCCAAACCAGGAAGGGCTGAATTTGACTCTTCTTGCCTGCAGGGAGCAAACTGGACTCCACACTAGCCCTGCAGCTGTGCTTGCTAACACCTCCTCAGGCAAACAGCTTTTTAGCATCAGGAAGTACTGAGTTGCAAAATTTTGCCTTATCATATTTTCTTTTAGTAAGCTAAGTAATAGCATGTAGTAGTGTAATTAACCCAGATTCTTGGCAAGCACAGAATCATCTGTTCCATTTATACACTACACCCTAGATGACACATTTTTATCTAGCTATAGAAACAACTGAAAGCTTTGGAATCATTCCAAGTGTTATCTGATTCACCTGACTGTATTCATCAGGATTTGTTTCCACACTTATCTCACAAAGGCTATCTCTCACCTCTTTTTGAAAACTGCTCAGATGATGGCTGGCAATGGCACCACCCTGGCTGCATGGCACTTGTAGATAAATCCTTGGTAGTACCTCAGAGACACCTCAAAGAGAATGCCATCTGTACCATATGATACCTGCCTCTTTAGACAGTAAAAATAATGATGGTATTAAAAATACTCATTACTGTCTTTTTTGACACAGCCCTTACATTAAGAGGGGCGTGTAGGATGGGGTGCAGCTGCAGGTACCCACCATGGTGCTGTTACAGGAGACATTTTCCTACCTGCCATTGCTCACAGAGGGTTGCTGCATGGGCTGTGACACATAACTGCAAACCATCCAGGCTGCTGGAAGAGTCAGCCTTAGCTTTGCAAACTGTAGACCATGAAATACAATATTCCTACAGCTCCATTACTCAAGACAGAAGCCTGCTGCAAAAGCAGATGGATTTGCTGTAGTATCTAGTCTATCAGTTTGATTTATCATCCTCTACTGAGAAAAAAGAGAACATTTCCAAAAGATCTCCAGCTTGCCAAGGAAACCTGAATATTTGCAGCCTTTCTGTCATAGTGTTGCAAATCCCAGCTAGCTGTGAATAAGGTTCCAGCAGCTTCCACAGGCATGCAAAGCCCAGAACCAGCCACAGGTAAGGAGGTACCATGTTAATACTGCTTTACTGTGGTCGTGATGGATAAATGGGTCCACTCTTACTTTAAGGAGTACAGCTCAGTTAGGCACACCCTCCAGCTGAGTCAGACCTTCCACAGGCTGCAATAGGTTCCCCTATTCTTCCCAGGCTACAGATGGCTTTAACCCTTCCTTTTCCTAGAATGTCTTTAATTTGGTCTTTAATTGCAAGGGTTTTATAGGGAGACGCTGAAAAGGTTAAACCCTGACTCTGAAAAACAGAAGCTGTAGACATAGGGCCCTCCAAGTATAATTTTTGCTTAAACATTGAGAACCATCAGTGTGTTGGCAGACAAGACATCAATGGGTAACCCCACCCGTCCAAACCCTGTCCACTTCTGATCAGTAGGGTTTTCTCCTTCACTGTCACAGCACAAACTAATTTATTTTTATGAGGTCTACTTATGCAACCTCTGCATTATTTTCCAATTACATCAGATTATAGCAGGATTTCCTTGCAGAATGCCAAGTACTTCTATGCTTGCACGATTACCTGAATGCAGATTAGATCTTCAAAGTCATACAAATGAAAGATCACCCTGACCAACAATGCCTGGGATGAATAATATATTAACAAATTAGTATAAAATATCAAATTAAATGTCATAACTGCAGCTACTGATGCAATTAAAAGAAACACACTAGTTAGAATGTATCTTGGTTTGTTACAAAATTTCACCTCATTAGCTTTTGAATTTCAGTCATTAACTAAATATCTTGGGAAAATTGTTTTCCTATTATGCAAATAGAAGCTTCTATTTGAGAACGCTGTTTCTTATTTAAATACTACTATCAAATATATCTTCCTTGTATATCTACAGTAACTTGTCTATGTTATCTCTGTAGGGGCACTGTAGTTTTCTAAATACATGTGAACACATGTACTTAAATCACTTTTAGTAGCATGAGCTTACAAGCATATAGTTACTTTCTTTGGGCCTTTTTTTCTGTTAATGCACTTTTACTCAAAAAGAAATGGGATTTGCAACATACTGAAAATAGCCAGTCTACAATCAATATAGTCTAAGTCAATTCTCCTTGAAAGAAAAGAAAATATTAATGAATTAGATGATACACAAATTCAAAACACTCAGTTCCCCATATTGCCACAGCTGTAAAGTCAACATTAGCTGTTAATGAACAAATATCCTCATGTCATCATTATCTTGCTCAGTTTTCACTTCTCCATGAGCCAATTTTAGTCTCAGTCTTGGATGTGGTGCATGAGTCACTACATTTTCCAGGGCTAGTTGCATTCATAAAACTGCAAATTTAAGACTGGGATCTGAGTAGCTTGGTTCAATATTTGAGGTCTGTCCTCCCTGGTGCAGGGAAACATTCAAGGTCCAAGCAGCTCCTCCACTGTAGAAAGGCGGCAGTAAAAGTCTAACAGGAGGTAACTAACCCATCTCCATTATCTTATCTGGTAGATGCTGGAGGTCCTCCAGCTCCCCAACAGAGAGATTCTGCCTTGCATGTACCGTTCATGAAGCCCAAAGAAAGGGATAGGCCAAGGAGGGAGGTGTGCTGAGAAGGTCTGGGTGGGCACCCCAGAATCCAGAGAAACAGACAGTGGAGTCCTACAGAGCAAATTCTGGTCCCTCAACAAAATCAGATGTTTTGAGAGCATGGAAATTATATGTAATAAGTGAAATAACGGTAAAAATCCTTCTTGCCCCTACCCACAGTCTCCCATCACCCCAATTATAGCCAGTTTAATGATTTCACAATACTTTGTGGTATTGCAATATTTTCTTGGTGTTGCTTTTGAAAAGAATCCAAGTATATCACTCATCAGGACTGTGTACTGATTTAACAGAAAATTAACAGTGTCTTACTGAACTTCAACTTCCCCCTGCAGACAAGCCATGGGACCCCAGAATTTGTCTTGTACTCTTGGTGGAATTAATTGTTAAAGAATTTAAAAATAAGTTAAATTTTAAAAGTTAAGACTCTTAAAGAGTTGGAGCACAGTGGAGAAGTGCAAATATTTCTCTCAAAACTGTAGACTGGAAAGAAAAAAGTACAGGCAGTAAATGGAAGCACACATTACTCCTCATTCCTTTTTTCCCTTCCCTTCTGACGTTGGCTAGGGTAGCTGCAAAATCACAGTGTAATGAAGGACCTTGATCTTCTAACCTGACACTCAAGTAAGAAGCAGGCAGAGGTGGAAGGGATGGGCTGCTTCTGACTCAGTTCCACTGTGTGAATTTGAAATCTAGATAGATAGATAACACACTTCCCTCTCTTACCCTTTATTATACTTCCAGACTTTCCGCAGTATATATGAAATAGGAATCATGTTAACTTCTGTTCCAAGGTCTCCATTTCAGTTGTATACTCCTGTTTTCAGAGGCTGGTGATTGGGTTCCAGGATATTTTTGCTGCATTGAACTTGGATGTGCTTTTGTCACCTCATGCAAGAAGGCAACAAAGAAACTGAAATCATCCAATACCCTTTGAAACGTTTTTGTGTTATTTTGCGTATTCATGTGTCTGTAAGCATCAACCGAAAAACAAAGTGTGCATTTTCTACAGAGCAGTTACACTGAGATCCTTTAGCACAAACTTGCAGGTGTTCATCATCCCTCGGCAGGAAGAGTGATGCTGTCATCATGGTCCTCCTGCACTGCCCCATTTTCAGGAGCTAAGATGACTAGTGCTAACTCTGATAGACATTTCGGATGTATCTATTAGGAATTAGACTGAGACCAGATCACAGTGTTTGCCATAGACCCCCCCAGCTGACAGCAGCAATGACAAACAGCTTTCAAGAAGGGCTTTTTGCCCGCCTGAGTCTGTGCTGGCCCAGCACATCTGCAGTGATTCTCCAGCAAGCACGGAGAGCAGGTGTCTGATGCTGAGCACGGTTCCCAGGCTGAGAGCTGCCCTAGACCAGACATCTATCAGCTGTTTTCACAGCAGCTCAACCCAAGGTTATGCAGCTGTGCTGTATCAAAGCTGACCTTGAATAAATCTTCCTAGGGTGAAAAAAATCACTGTTTTTCTCTAAAGGCTACATTCATTTTCCCAGACAACAGGAGAAGAGCTCTCAAACAACAGAAAAAAACACCCCAAAATAGTATTTTAAAACCTCTTTTTCTCCTGGTGCTTTTTGTTAAGGACAATACAGATAGCCTGTGACACTGACATGAGCAGCATGGAAACTGACATGGAAGATGATTTCTAAGCTCCAAATAGATATTTTAGACAGTATAGCCTCTCAAGATTTAAGTAGTAAGTAGCTAGGTATCCAGATTGTTTGAATGAATTTTGAAACTTCAAGGCATAGAGAAGTTTGGAAAGAGGAGGTAAAAACAAGGGATAGATGAAGACACGGCATTATGGCACAAAATTGCTGCCTCTTTTGGAGCAGTACACAACAAGGTGTGCTTGAGCACTGGGGGAAGATCCAGTACAGGGCAAGCAGGTGCAAAATGGGGGCTATGAAGACCAGCTTGAGATGAAGTTCATATTAGCAAAGGAACAGTGGCTCTTCTAACAACCATTAGGAATATTAATGTGCAGTATCACTCATTGTCAGTCCATATGCTCAAAAAATGTTCCTTATGGGAGCTTTAGCAGTAGATGCTAAGGTACCTCGCTATGAGTTTTCAAGTTCTGATTATCAAATTTCTCCAAAATATGGAGAAATTCCAATCTTGTAGAAGATGGACATGCTTAAAAATATTTGTCCTGTCACTAAAACAAAATGTGTTCAGTGTAGGACACGGTTGCAGTAAACTCTTTGTGCTCTTCATCACTTCCTGTGCTGTGGTTCACAAGTCTGGTGACTTTGTGAGATCTTGAGAGCAGGGACTTTGAGTATAGGTTCTTGGCTCAGATTGTCTGACATAAGATGATGGCTCAATGTAAATCAGTGGAAGTCAAGTTCTGATTTACAAATTTTTTATATTTATTTACGTGTAGAATTTGGATTTTTAAATATTATAGGTTTGTTCCCTTTGAAAAGGCATTTTAAAATAAAGATATTTAAAATTGAATTGGTACATTTTCTAGCCCATAACAAAGACTGAACAGTTTGAATCTTCCAGATTTGGGGAGTCTTGAAGGCTGAAGTGGCACAGCCCTCCAGCAAGTCTTGTGAAAGAGAAGTGTAACGCCAGAAAAATTAATGGCTGCTGTAATTAAAAGGGTCTACACATAACAACCTCAGCAGAGGAACACAATTCACCCTTGAGATGAACTGTTGTGAATGAAAGCAGTTTCTAGAACCACAGTGCTGGAGAGGACCATAAGTTGAGGCTCCTACAGTCACAGACAACAATGTAAAAGAGTTCTTTATTCCAGAAGGGTCCCCACAAACCACAAAAATACTTCCCAACACCCTATAACAAGCCTACAACCTATCGTGCAAAAGACCAAAAGTCACAAAGACTCCAGTGTGGCACAGGAAGAGGGAAGGAAAGCTCCAGCTTACCACCACCACCTTTGGCCTTGACAAAAGCAATGCTCCTGGGAGAAGAATATTTTTTGAATTTGTCTTTGGTAGTGCCTTTTTGTTCTGACAGTTTTTAGTCAAAGAAATTACAATTGTGCTGTAATATCTGCCCAAATAATAAATTTAATTAGGAAGAGAAAACTAGATCGCCATGAGTCCCTAGAACTATTTGTCTTTTCACTTAGTGTTGTTAACTGCCTCTCTGTTGCTTGCCACAGGAGCTGTGTGTTAGTGAACGTTAAATACAGAACAGGTTATACTGAAGTGTCCTCCCCTGTACAGAGCAACTGACAACAGCATTCCTCAGCATTCTTTACCAACTGCATTTGCAAAAAACAATCAGAAAAATGTATTCAAAATACAAACCAGTGATTTTCCTTTTTCTATTTTAAAGCTCTCACATTTGGAGTGAAGCCCAAATCTGGATTTTGCCCTCTCAAAATATCCCATGAGCATCTAGTTGGGTTGGTGGTTGGTTTGTTTCTGTGCTTCCTACATAAGTTATATTCATGGTCACATGTAACCTAACACATATTTTTATTTTATTTGCAAAAGAAAGGCCACAACAATAGCAACAAAAGTTTCATTCCAGAGAGATGTAGAGCCAGCTTGGACTTGGCAGGCAAATGCTGCTTTAAACATGGCTTGACAGACCTCCCAAAACATAACGAATATGGCATCAGAATATGCTGAAATGGGAATTTTGGTTTGTTGCAAAATTAGAGTGTATTATTTTCCCTTCATTGCAGTTTTGCAGTCTAGTATATAGACTATTTTCTTCAAAACTCAGAATCCTGCTGTTCTCAGTAGGAGTTGCATATTATGGCAGTGCTGTTGGAGTCTTACTTAGAATGACTGAAATGTTTTTGCAGGGTGTCAACTTCCAAGTCATCATTAATGTTTACAGTCTCAATAGCAGTTTGCATTGCTATAGTAACTCTTAAAGGAACATTCCTAAAAGAAAACTTAAAGGAAAGGAAGTCACATTTCTACCAAACACTCATAACATAGGTACTGTTCCTGGGATATTTCAGTAATTTATATTTTAAACAAACGCTACCTAAAGAAAAAGAGGGCCTCTCCTATTAGCAAATCATTTTTATATACTGTCAAGTGATGGGATGAGACAGAACTTGGATGGATGCCCTCTCTTAAAAAATATAACCTCTGTCTGCTCTGATTGAAGCAAGTATGGGAATGGGGTTAAGAAAAGTGAGGCTTCTCGTCAGCTTTTTTTTTTTTTTTTTTGAGGAATTCTGTGGCTATTAGTACAAAAAACTAAATCTACCATGATTTTTCTATTTACTTCTAGGTTAATTTATAGAAAACAAAGCTGTATTTTGAGTAACTAGTGCCATGCACTGCAGAGAGATCATTGATATGGTAGTTTATGCCCTAGAATGTCAATTCAACAGCATGAACTAGAGTATATGCAACAATTATTTTCCCAAGAAGAAGCAAATTGTGTTTAACTCCACACATTTTTATAGCTGGATTTATGTAAATGAATTTGTTCTGTGCTTATCTACGATTTCACACTATCAAAATCCAACTTTCTTTCATAGAGAAGTAACCTAGTAATTTGCATTTATTAAGAAGATCCTGAATCCTTTTTCTAACCATTTTTCTTCTAATAACAACAGTGTGCTCTTATCTTCCTAACTGCTTGGAATGCTACAGATGGGGAGAGGAAACAAGATTTGAATGTTCTCAGATTTGTAAAATCAGAATCATTTTATGACATTGCAAATGTTTTTCAACATTTTTTATATCAATTATGACAAAAGTAAGGACAAAGTCTAATTTGACTTGTAAAAATATCAAACTCTGAAAAGCAGCAAGAGAAAGCTTTTTAGAAGAAAAATTTTGCAAACAGGAAGTTTAGAGAAATGAGCAAAGTCCCAGAAGCAAGAGTCATATCCTAATGTTGATCTTACAAGTACTCTACAAACTTTAATTAGTTTGAACTTACTAAATGTCTTTGCCATAACTTTCCTGCTTGTCTGAGTAAAGCAGAGACAAACTGATGTGGTCAGGACCACAGACTGAGCATCAAAACTCCAAGACCTCAGTTGTCTAAGATAAAAAAATTTCAGATTAAACAGGAATCACCTTAGTCTGTTAAAGCTCAATACCCCAAAGATCAGTGATAAGAGACTGGTCCAGACTTTCAACTGCTAAAATCACAATTTTTCTCTCAGAAGCAAAGTACTAGAAGCTGGGCCTCCATTTTCTGGTACAGATTAGGAACATATAATAGGAGTTTGCATAATGATCCTTCGTGTCCCTATCTGTTAACTAAAACCAAAAATATTACTTCTGGGTGAAATATAAAAAATTTTAGATGGCAGTAAGGCAATAATTTTTTGAACAAAATATTATCAGCCAAACCTTAGAAATTTAGGATAAATGAAATGAGCCATAGATGGAAAGGGGTGTGTCAGTTTAGATGGTCTCCCAATGTGCACATGTCATTGAACTGGAGATGTGTCAGCTCACAAACCCTGGTAAAAAGCTCTACATCTGATGAGCTGACGCCAGAGACTGACAAACTAAAAAAGAACAAAAAGGAAGCGGCAGCAGTTTCACTATACTCCTCATGACGTGCTATTTACAAGGTAGAAGAGGAAGGTGTTAAAATAGGAATTCACAATTAGACAGTAAGGCTACCAAGAAGTTATTCTAGAAAATTAGGATGAAAGGCAACTGAACAACCCTAGCCGAAGATGTAGTTCCAGTGAATTAGAGTCACAAGAACCATGCAACCAGCAAAGGTAATATGTACTACTTTATGTGAAAAGGGATAGTTCTAAGGGATGCCGAGAAAAAAAGAAGAAAACCTTAATGAAAAGTAAAGGGCACAAAGAAGATTGATTCTTCTCCACAGACCACATACCACATGACCAGCATCTAAATACAACAAATGTACTGCTAATTTTATAGAAGTTGTCACCTCTGTTACCTTAAGGATGTTAAATGGGATTAAAAGTATAGAAGAAAAAAGTTTAGCCTGGGCACTGTTAGCAAACAAGTGAAAGCCTTTGCTCAAGCAGATTAATTTCAGTACTTTTATAGGACATCTTGAGTTCTAATTTGATTTTGAATGTAAAGTTACACTGTAGCATAAACTACACCTCTGAACTCCACTCTCTTTAACCTCAGGCAATAAAGGCAATTTATTTACAAAAGATTTTGTGAATACATAATACCAGTGTTACGTTCTATGTTGAGATGGAATTGGAGGTTCACAAAAAACACCCAAAATATATTTTTCACTATGTTACATGTTTCTAACTTAGAGGAACAAGATACATGGACTAAGAGAAAGAAGATGAACAGGTTAAAAAAGCTGTTTAAATCATAACTGTCCACAGATCTGCATTGCATATTTTCATCCAAAAATGTTTTTGGAAGTATTTATTCCACCTTTTGGGTATTCTTACAGAAACATATCAGGGCTGGCCTTTCAGAGCAGTGAGCTGCTCTAGGATGCACTAAGTGAATCAGGGTGACTTAACCTACACAGTAAACACTATTTGAGGAAGATTTTTGAAAGTACATGAACACAGAAAGGTTGTAACCAAAGGAGCTTCTGTATAAACAATAGAAGAAAGAACCATGTGTGTTTCTTCTTTTGGATGACTGAACCCAGCAGTGTTGTTTCCTGGCCTTGACTATTTATGAGCTAAACACAAAAATATTGTCACAGTCTTACATAGCTGAAGCTGACACCTTTCAGGCACTAGTTTGTACTTTTTCAGCTCCCTTAGTTACATACTCATTTACTTGGATAAATTTAAAAAATGAGGCTTAGTTCCTGGAAATTCCGATAAATTTATTTTATCTCAGATTCCTTTGTCCTCAATTTTTATACTTTGTAGCTACAGAGACAAACTTTGAAAACACAATAGAAACCATATTGGTAAGGATGTCTATACCTGATTATGTTACATCTAATAAGATCCTGTGGATTTTAACACATTTTTCTAGATTTGCTTAGATCTAAATTGCCTAATTTATGCAACTTAGAATCCACAAGGGTTGAGGACAAACTTCCGCATTGACAGATATAGACAGGGAATTGTGCAGCACACTACAGACAGGTTTCAATTACTTGAAAGGAGTAAGATTACATTTGTAAGACTAGTTTGTAAAGCTATCTAGATTATTAAAAATTGAGGCACTTTAACTAGAATTTGCAAACACAGCTAAGCAAGTCAACCATCAAACTCCATTTAACAGGTTAGGAATAATGAACCAGACCCCAGAAGAGGCTCACATGTTTGGATGCTAAATATTATGAAGCCCAAAAGTCAAGCACCAGCTGTGGACTCAAAAAACAGAGCCAGAATATGTAACACATATAAACAGAAGGAGCTAGAGCCAGCCAATGGGAAATACTGCCAAGAGGGATGGTCTGAAATTCTCCCTCTCTTCTGGACATAACACCTCTCCAGGGAAGAAGCACACTGTGGCCAAAATCCCTTTCTGAATGTAAGAACGTATGTGCACATGTACTGACAACCAGGCCACAGATTCTGGCCACTTTTTTTTCAAGACAGAAGGAAGTCACCTCCCACCTATGATTTACAGGGTAGCCTCAGTCAGAGAACATGGCTTAGGTACTGGCCTTTCTTGATCTTGATGGCTGCCAAACAAAATACTGTGTTTATTTATCTAACCTGGGTCAGGGTAGTGCACTCTTTCAAATGAGATAATATTACCTACCAGTGTATTTTTTGCTCAGACATGGTCCTGAGGAAAACCATGGCTGCAGAAGAGAGAGTATAGGAAAAACTGCTGAACAATTCAATGTGTCTCTTGTTTTGGAAGAGCTGCAGAGCTGCAGCACTATAATGGCAAGGCATGTGCCTCTAGTCCCAAAATTCACCATCTCCTCCTCAAGCATTCCTGCCTGAAGCAAGGCAGACAGTAAATTACTACGAGAAATCATCTGCTCTCAGCCATACATTAGCAGTCAACAGCTGAGAGATGTTAACCTCACCTGTTCGCAAATACCAGTGAAAGCAATCTAAAATAATTGGGTTTACCTCAGTGGTTAATGCGCAGATTGAGAGGACTGTTTTACCTCATCTGAGTCTCAACAGCTCTTACACTTCTACAACTCTATCACTTCTGAATGGCTAAGCATACTACCAATTTAAATCCCTGTGGCAATATAAGTCTGAAACACCCAAATTTGGGCCTCAAGAAGCAAGCCTTCAATTAAACAATTATTCAAGTCTATCCTTGATTCCAGAATAAAACATTTTCAGGACAAGTCTGAGGTCTTTTGATGAATCAGCATTTGGGTATTGAGGTTATCAATGTGAATTTCCTGGAGATATGCCTAGAGCTGTACCAAAATGAACCATAGATTATAATTTCAAAATTTAAAACAGCAAGGATGCATTTTGCTTCAGATATTCTGTGGGCTTTATCTTTAACTGAATTTATAAAAAGAAGTGGTCAGCAAGTCCAAGTCACATGAGAAACTTGGCTGAGAAGTCCAAAGGCTGAAGTACAAATTCTTCCTTCATGTTTCCTTTGTCATACTTTGCCAGTTGTCAGCAGTGAAGCTTCACTGAAAATGTACTTTCTAAGGCAGTTTTTCATTAATTTTTTCTCCCCACATATTCCAAAGTGAGAATACTCTAGGGATAACATGAGCATCTGAACAAGTAATTCATTCCTGTCACCCTTTTTTTAACAGTAAGACATAAGTTTGCAAGTCCTCTTACATTCAGTCACTTATTGTTTATCTGCATTGTCTGTAGCAACGTAGAAAAGTGTATGGGAGCAGACAGTTTACCTTATGGCAAATTCCAAGGAAGTATTTAAAGTTCAAATGAAATTCCAGCATTCAAAGTGGGAGGTTTAAGGGAAAAAAATAATCCCGGGTCTGTCAGTGGAAAGTTTAATTATGGACAAGATGACACACATAGTAAAGCACAAAAAGGCAGAAACATCTCTGTGGAAGCACATTCCAATAAAATCTTAAAAGATTACTTTAATAATAAACCATGCATTCCTGAGCAAGCCATCGCAAGATTAGCTACCAGATTGCTTTGCTGCAAGCACATTTTTCACAAACTGTTATTGATACCACTTTCAAGGCTCATGGAAGCTGATGTTTTCTGAAGGTCTCTGCACTTCAGAAGGGTTTTTCGTGCTGCTGCCCCAGTTTCCACTCAGACTGGAATCCTGGTGATCCTAATGACAGGCTGTGGTTTGGGTAGAGTTAACATCCGGAAAGCTATAGAAAAACTCACTGAGGTGAAGGGTTCCAGCTGCAACTTCAAGATAATTTTAGACCTGCTGAAAAATGGCTTGTTTTTGGGAAGTGCCGAGGCTGATACTGTTCTGTACAAAAAGTAGTTAACTTACACAAAAAAATCCTTATGTGGAGGCTGAGCCTATGCCAGCAGTAGTAAAATCAGACACTAAAAAATATAAGAAAAAAGTCATCATCCTGGGAAACATAGCACTCCCTCTCTACTATAATCTTTAAACAGTCAGTTTTAAAGTCATAACAGGCATTGTACATCTGATTCTGGTTTTGCTGTAGAGAAATAGAAAGACTTTTACTTTTCATAAAGTGTAAAGCATGTCCTCATGCAGTGCAGTATAGATGAAATAACTGAATTCCTGTGGGGCTTTCTGCCTGGATTCCTCCTACATTCAGAAGGCAAAGCAACCCTATTACATATGTTTAATGTAACAGTTCTGAATTTTAGCAGTTAGCACAACAATGTGGGACATCAGGGGTGCTGTTCTTAGTCAATTTACTGAATAGATCGTGTATTTCTTCAAGCCTTGAGACATTTTTTTTTCCCCTAAGAAAATAATAATTTTTCAAATTATTAACCACATTTCAGTTAAAAAAAAAAAAGTTTTCCTCTGAGGTAATTAGTGAGGTCTCAAGTGCTGGTGCATATTGAAAGATCTCTTACCATTTCTGTAGTAGATGTAATTTCTTTGTACTTCAAAAGTGCTCTTAAACTGCTCACTTTTAGCAATTGAAAAGCATTTTCCTTTCTTCCAAATTCAACAACAAGTAGTATAAATCATATTTGTAATCATTAGTGTGACTAGTCAAGGTATTTTGGTGAAATGTGCCTGGGGTTTGTTTGGGCAAAACAGATGATAATCCTGCTTATGCCAGCTCCAGGCTGGCCTGTTTTATAGAAGTTGCTTTGTTACTGCACCGTGTTTAAACTAGGCACAATGTCAACCTTCATGTCAGGCAGCCTGTGTGACTCTCATAAAGGATGCTGAGCAAAGTATTATTCTTTAAAATACATAAATACATAAAATACTGCCCCAGGACCAAGAAGGTCCAGTTCTGCTGGTGGGTGTTTAGCACAAATTGCTCAAAACAATGTACAGTGCAGTGCCAGCTGTACAAAACCAACATTGTTAAACATGAATATAACTGTGTCCCAAAGAATTCAGATCTAATCCTGCAAATTCCGACTTGTGTGTAGCCAGCAACCTGTTAATTGTAGCAAAAACCTCCTTATTTACGCGGCATGCACTTCCTTCTGTGAACACTAGGTTAGTGTATAAAAAGACGTCTCTCGTGTCCTTTTTGGTTAAAATTAGCACTTCTCAAATGAAAGGCAGATACAGACATGTGAGACACAACTGTCAGCTCCTAGTCACCTCAGGCACAGGGACGAATAGCACACTTTGCTATTCATTAAAAAAAAAATAACATGCCATATATAGGAAAGCATTGTATCATTTAGTAACTTTGGATGAGAACGATTGCCAAATGCATCCCCCAGTTTTGAGCCTTGAACTTCCTGGTGTAAAATAAGTTTGTGTTAAATATTTCCCTCTTTTGGACACTTTGAAATATCTGTCAAATGTATTTATCTTGCAGAAAAAGACTGTTGCTCTCTTTTTCTTTTCTTTCTTTCTTTTTTTTTCTTTTTAATTGGGTATTGGTGTAGAGTAAAATGTGGTTTTCAACAGAAATATTTTACACTGTTCTGAAAAATAACAAAAGTTAAGCTAGGTTTACAGCCTTGAAAAGAAAAAAAAAAAATCTGCTACAAGGACAAAAATGTGATTCTTTTTATCAGAGGTTCTTTCATACAAGTTGGAAAACAGCTGTACTACTCTGGGAAACAAAACATGATAGATGTTTGAATAAAGATGAGTGGGAAGTACAAAGGTCAGGTCTGGATGTGACCCAGAAACTGAATTGCACTAACCCACTATTTTGGTTCGGCTGGTCACAGATTTGGGGAGATGGAGGATGGAGAGGATGGTATTTTGGTTTTGGTGGTTTGGGAAATAAAAAAAAAAAAAAAACNTTTGGAAAAAAAAAAAAAAAAAAACCAAAAACAAAAAAAAAAACCTCAATCCAAAAACCCCCCAAAAAGCTGTTGGTTTAGGCTTGTAATTTTTAACGCCATCACCGCGCCCACGTTCATGTAGGCACATGAAGGAGACCCCTTTTCCAGAAAAGCATGCCGAGCGCATTGCTGCCTGAAAGGGAGAAATACCTGCCCCCTGAAAATTGTGGGCGCCACAGGATTCCCTGCCCCCGCAGGGTCCACCTGTCTCCCACCCCACTCTTCTCCCCGCGTGGGGCTCTGACCCGCCCGTGAGAGGCTGTCCGGGCTACAGTTCCCTGTCACCCCCACAGCAGCGGCCGGAGCGGCGGCTCTCAAAGGGTTAAGTTTGTGAGCACCGACACGTTGAGGGGGAGTAGCCAAGACCAAGCAGCAAAAACATCACAGCACATTCCAGGGTAGTCCTCAGCTGCCAGCATCTGATTAAAACCATATCGCTCGCTGTGAGTGGCTAACTAATCTGAAGGCGAGAGTGCAACCGAATATTTAACCGGGGCCCCGCTCCCAGCCAGGCTACCGGCTGCGGTCATCGGATCATGCACGGAGCGGCACGGCTCTAGCCTGTAAGGAGCTTTGCGAGCGGGGCTCGGCTCTCGTACAGCCCGGGAGGGGGTGATGCAGGGGTGAAGGTACTGTCACCGGGGGAAGGGGTTTTTCTGCGAGGACGTGATAGTGGATGCCTGCAGCGGGGCCAGAGGTACCCCTGTGGGGTGGGCTCTGGCACGTTTGGGGCTCCCAAGGGGTTGGTTGTGTGCCCGGCCGGGGCTCGGCTCGGCGCCGCTCCCGCAGCCGCGGGCGGGAGGCACCGCCGGGGCCGCGCTGCGCCGGGAGGTGGCGGCGCTGCGGTGGACCCGGTCCCGCGGGGGTCTCGGAGCTGCCCGAGTCGGGCTGCGGGAAACGTGTCCCGGCTGAGGTGGGGTGGAAGCTGCCCGCATCCCGCTCCCGGCTCCGGCAAGACGGGAGACCGGGGGAAGCATGAGCGTAAAGAAATACAAATGCGCGTTTTCGGGTTTGTGTGTGGACAGGATGGGGTTAAAATCATTAAACAGATTAACTATATAAACACTAAATTTCCTATTTCTATAACTAATTAGTTAAAATAAATAGCTAATATGAAAGAATCTCTCTAATAGCAGGGAGAATGATTAGTACAGGTTAGGATGCTGCGAAGCGGGAGTAGGGCTTTTCCTGGTTTTGGATGAAATATCCTTGCGAGCACCCCTCTGTCTGCCGGTGAATTTCTGTGTGCTACTTCAGCCTGTGGTAAATAGGGATAGCTGTGGACGTTGACGATTATGTGGAATTAGTCTTTTAACTTGACAGAGAAACTGACTCCTCAGGTGATGATACATGAAGTTTAATACCCATCATACGGTGAGACAACGTTGGCATGGTGCCAGTGCAGTGAGCCGTAAGATAAATGCAGGTGTTGCCAATATAGTCAGATTTCTTTAGCTGGACTTCTCTGTAACAGAGCTCTTATCCCACAAAGATGATGAGGCTGATTACTCGAATACTTACTACAAATCCACTGGTAAGGACGATGATTTTATTATTTTGAGAGTTAGGAATTTTTTAAGTCTTCTCTTAATGAAGCTAGTTTGCTTTAAAAGGCTACTTTTTCTTTTCCCCCCCGCCCCTTCAGAAGTCTTCTGGAACTTCCACAACCACAGCTGCCCAAAATTAACCACATTTAAGAGCATGTGGGCTTAGATTTGCCCACTGTATTTCAAAGAATGGACATAGGTATGCTCTGGGATGGCAACACCTGTGTAAATAGACAAAATTAAGGATCCAGATTCAATTAGAGAAAATTAATTATGAAGCTATGTATTCTAGTTTGCAGTGAAGACTTGACAGGCAAAGTTAAATTGAAAGTATGTCAATGTGTCTGATAGTGACCTGCTAGGCAATTACAATGTCAGCAGGTCTTTGGGTCAGCTTCCATTAGGACCTTCCAGGAGGTAGGTGAGGCTAACTGAAGATGTGAATTGTAATCCAAAGAAAATCTTTCCAGCCAAGATTTGTCTGAGGGAGTAATCCTTCACATCTGTTCAAAGAATCATTGCAGTTGCATCCAGCACAATGGTTCTTGAGGCATAATCAGCTTTTCAAAATTCCCTGGATGGCGTGAGGATGTGGTCAAGTCTGAAGTAGAAGTTTTTATTAATAGTAACTCACTGGAGTTTGCATTGGAAGGAGGACAACCAAATGGTAGCAATGGTAAGGAGGATGTGAGTGCTAAATGAATGTCAGGTGAGTCATCAGAACAGAGGCTTAACTAGTATAACTTATGATTTGCTGCATAGGAAAGCTCAGTGTAAAATGGAGTGAAGGCCAAGTCCTTCAAGCTTTATATATCTGGCAGCAGTTTCTTTCTGTGAAGGTAAAGATGATTGTCTAATCTACTATAGGCCTTCTACAATGCTGCTAAGTATCACTATACAGCTGCAGTATACAATCTCTTTTCTCATTGAGAAGAACCTGCAGACTGCAGATCAGTAGCTGCTAGGGATATACTTCTTATACTGTTTGTTTAAGGCCTTTATTTCACAAGCAGATATGAGAAGAAACACTCTGAGCAGGTTAATAAAATGTATGGAAAGGGTAGATTTTTGTCTGTGGGAAAGCAAATAAATGTACTTAATGTCAAGGAAGGGTGAATCAATCACTGACACTTAAAAATCAAAGCATGTTTAGGATAAAAAGCATAGCTTGAGATATGATGTAAAAGTGTACCAATATACTGTAGTTGTTGAGTATTGTTGCCAAGCCTGCTGGTCCTGCTGATTTTTCTCTCCTGATGATGATCTCCTTTCCTAGTAAACCTCACACTTTTAGGAAATTTGTGACCAGTTGTGTTAACCCTGTTTTTGGGAAAGCTTGTGGACTTTATTCAGTAAGGATAGCAATATGTGACCACTACAAAAGCATGAATTTGCCTGTACAAAGCAATAAATTCCACATTTAGAGAAAGCCAGCTTGATCTGGAAACACTGCTGATGGTGCAAATCGTGCTTGCTGGCTAGATTCTATCAGAAGAAATTATAAAGAAGCGTGAAGGTAACTTGTAATCTTCAAGGATTTTGGAGAAAAATCTTAGATCTTGCATGTAGACTAATGGATTATTAGTAGAATCAAGATTATACCACGGGGATGGGGGACTGCTAAGAGGTCTTAAAGAGCTTCTGCTGTGAAACACAAACATGCATAAGCCTCCACTACCTCAGCATGGACTCCACAGAAGTACAACTTGGGGTTGTGTTAAAGAGATCAAATAGGATAAGGTGTCTAAGTATTGTAACTCACAAGACAAACTGGCATTAGAAACCTGATTTTGAGTCTGTGCCTGGGTTCAAAGGTCTTAGGGTTATAAAGAAGCTGGATGAAGCACAGTGTCAGGCCTAGCCAGTAAACAAGAGGTACCAGTTTCAACAGGATTATCTTGTTTATACAAGCTGGGTAGCTGAGTGCTGAACAAAGCATCTTCTCCCATCCGGGTCTTCTCCTTCCTGGTGGATGAAGACATAGGCCATTCTAGTGTGCCCTCATCTATAAGACTGTGCCTTGCATATTTTCTGGAGTGCTTGAGGATGAAGGGTCTCAGCTGAAATGCCCTGCAGATGTTTACCCTTAAATATCTGTAGGATTTTTTAAAATTTGTTTAAAAAGTTTTAATACAGCTTCACAGTTGCTGCATGTCCCCTTAAATCTAAAAGCTCAGATATTACAGGGCCAGATAAGGACAGATTATTGGCCTTGGAGCTGAATTTCCTGCTGTTCTGTCAGTTCGTGTTGCATCCTTAAGCAATACGATGCGGATTAGCTCTTGAGCAGGAAAAGTAAGTGTAAGAGACAGGATAGGGGACCTTCACCTTGACAGCAGGAGGCTTCATGACAATGTCAGCTGGGAAGTAGCTCCTCCAGCAAAATCTGTTCAAATCCTAATGCTGATGTGCCACACAACTTTAATATACCTGCCCCATGGCTAAAATGCCTATGGATAAAACTTTCCCCTTAGGAGCGGACAAAAGAAGTTGGGAGCACTGAGGATGTAGTTTTAATATTGCAACCTGTTTTTCTGCCTTACAGGTTTCTTCTGTGCCCTGTCAGAACATGGTTATTTGTGCTTTGAGGCAAGGCACAAAGGTCACTGTATGAGTAACAACTAGTTTTCTAATAGCTTGAATCACAGACCTGTCTGCAAACTACGGCTACCCTGGTTGATGGAAGGTAAACTCTAGATCTGATGCTTCTGATGGATGGAGGTATTCCTTTAATACGCTATCAAGACCATCACAGAGATGGAAAATTAGAGAGAACATAGTCAAAATTACTTTATCGTCTGGATTTAGGAGCAATAATGTAAATTTCCTCTAATATGTGTAACTACAATTACACATTAGGAAAACTTACTGTAGAAAAGTCATTTATGAAGCTTTACTAGCTTTTCAGTAGGACATCTACTGAAGAAGCTGTAGTGGAGCTTTGAAAATCCTGGTTAATCCTTTCTAACCTCTGGTACAGATCTTTCTGTACCACCTTTTTAGATCTGAGTCTTGTTTAGTTATTCATTTATTTTATTATTCAGCCTTTCTTGCTGCATATACAAGGGAGAGCTGGGGGCCTTGGTAATAACTAATCTGGAAGGTAAGAGTAACTCTTATATTAAGCAGTATGCTTCATAATACCTAACAGGACTGAAACTGCTATAGAGCCTACAGCAAGTAGGCTCTGCAAGCAGAATTTTCATCAGTCGTCTCAGAATACATAATGAACATAATTTGCATCTCTTACAAGAGGCAGTATGGAGTGACTCCTGTGACAGTAACTGCTACAACAATTTGTGTATTGAGAGGCATAGAATCTGGGGGGTAGGTGGAATGTTCTTCAATTACTGCTGAAATGAATGTTTAATGATAGGCTTTTGGCTGCTCGTGGGATAACCAGGCTGGGTAAGCAAACTGCAGTACTCAACAACGTGGCCAGGATTACATGGGTTTAGGCTGTGTGAATACAAGAATCATATACAAAAATCCTGTTTCTCATACAGATTAATTTGTAAACAGGTAGAAAACAGTTCAGTGTAAACTGTGCAGAACATATGTAATCTCTCTCAGTACAGCTTGCATATACCAAAACAGCAAAGAACGATAACTGTGCCAGCAGCAGACAGTTAACTGTATACAGCTGAAATAACCTATGATAACAGCTTCAATATGTGTCAAGTTCCTGCTCTGAGAAGGAGGGGTGAAAAGCATGGTTATTGGCAAGAGTCCTTCACTATACTAACAAGCAAGAAGATCAGAAACAGGCCTTCCAGGCAGGAGGGCCTTAGGAGTACAGTTGGAAATGAAGTGTTTGATTTGTTGTTCAGTTCAAACTCATTTGCATCTGAGTAAACACTAGCTGCCTTGAATAACAACTGCTTTGCTTCCATGTTGTTTGGTATATCCAGTTTGTCTCAACAAGGAATGTTGATAGAAGGTTGAGCTGTAGGCACTGCCACCACATTACTTGAGATTCCTCATCCTGTGGGCAGGTGATGTTTTCCTTAGCAATAACTAGAGCAGACAGCTGAGATCTGACTCAGGTGCCACTAATTTATGAGGCTTCAGAACTGGAAATTGGAGAGAGGTATGGAGGAGTGGTCCCTTAGCAGATGCAAAACATGCTGTCTTTCTTGACAGTTGATAGAAGACAATGCTTGTGGATAATATATAATCTGTTATCAAATAATAGTTATCTATCAAGAAAGGTATTCCAGTCTACCCTTTCAACTTCTTTCTAAAGGAAGAATCTGGAGTTCAGATATTGGTATTGCTGGTATTAAAAGTGAAGGGATTTCTTAATCCAAGAAATCAACAAATAGGTTAGCACAGCTAATGAACAGAGACTGGAAAAGCTGTTGTCAAGTTTTGTTGCAAGATGCTGTCTTGTTCATGGAACAATTTATATTTTGAGGTGGACTGACTAGATATCTGGACACTACCTTTGGATACTGAAGTTTCTGGCTGAAAAATAACTCTATCAAACAGACTATGACAGTGCCAGTTTGTTTTGTCTTGTGATCTTCAGGGAACCAGACAGCACTAGCTTATCAAATGCTTTTCACTCAATAATTGTTCCATGTTGTTCACCAGGTACAGCTTATTTAAACTGATCATTACTTCTCTTAAGCCCCCCACTTCCTGCAGAAGTTATGTTTATTTCCATGAAAGGTGGAAGAAAAATCCAAAACAGAGCTACTGTGATAGCTAGGTTGACAAATAACTAATTTTCTTATTAGAAGTCACATACTTAAAATCACAGTAGAATGACAAAAAGTACCAATCCAGTTGCACCACTTGAACTGTGTGACCTGTTCAGTCCTAGCTGCTAACTTAGAGATATTTCTTGGCTGTGATTCAAGTGTGTAGAAAACACTTTCAGGAACCAAGTTTGAATTTCTATGCTCTTGCTAAAAACCAAGAGGTTCAGAGGAGACTGGTGTGATGAGAACAGACTGTTCTGTTCAACTGATGAAATAGCAGTTGGCTGAACGGTGAGATGTCTGTGTAGTTTCACAAGCTTGATCCTGCACCAGCAATAGTACGTGCCAACGTCTGTAGCTGACATGGCTAATTAATGTACTACGATCTTTATCAACTTTGTAATCGGTATTAGGGAAGGGAGAAGCATGGAGGAGGGATTCCCTGATGTGTCTAACACTGTACTTCTATCCTGCTAAGTAGATGAAGGTCACTCTTCCCTGTTTCTCATTACTGGTTGTATGTGATGAAGTCAGCTGGACTGTGTTCACATTCTGCAATGTGTAAGTACAGTTGTAGTTTATTCCAAGCTGGTATTCCTGCTGACAGAGGAAGTCTGCCTTTATACTTCAACAAGTATCAATCCATCTCTTGGGTAAGTAGACAGAACATCAGAAAGGGTTTAAAAAACAAGTTGCACAGAAGTTCCCTAAAGTAAAATTCTGTTATTCTAGAAACACCTGGTCCAACAGGTAAGTGCCTGGTTTAACTAAAGTCATGATATCAAGCAAACGATCTCCTGAACACAAACCTTATTTCTACCAATCTACAGGCTAAGCAGGATAGTTAAACAGGGTGTTTGAACTGAGTGATGGGAGCTTTGCTAATTTTGACCTTACTGAAATATGGCAATGACAGACAGCTGCACTTGCCAGGCAGTGTAGTTTAATATCCTTTTCAGTTCTCTCTCTTACAAGACCAACCACAGGACCTTTTGTTAGACTTCACAGTATAAAAGTATGTATTCAATCATCTTTCTGACAAGTAATGCCGCTTTTGCATTCCAAACATGGCTAAAACTGGAGGTGAATAACTCCCAAGCTGTCTATGAACTTTCTTCTACCACTTGTCTTCAAGCAGGTCCTTGTTCTGCATAAGTGTGAACATATTAGGTATAACCTACCTGTAGGTAAGACTATTACTTCTCATGGATATTAGTTGCTGGGTATGCTGGTTCATAACAGAACAGTTTGATTGTTTTAATACAAAAAACAGACTAATGTTAGTGCTTTCATCAGAACAAGCATCTGAAATGTTCCATCAAAATCATTGTAACCTCTTGTGTCATGTTACAGAAGGTTTATTCAACTTGAACTCTTTAGACACTGTCAGATACCAGAGCAATGGGTGTTCTAGTAATGAAATAAAACATTTAGGATTATATTTTATTTGGCTTCTCAGCATGAATGATCCTGCTTTAAAAGCAAAAGTCTGATTAACACTTTTGGTTTTGGTTTATTAATTGTGTGCCTAGTGCTATGCTCAAGGCTGCTACCATTGCAGCAGGAACTGGGCAGAAAATGTGATAATCGGCTAGGGTTAGATGTAAATGTCAGTCAGCCCTACAGGGGCTCACACAAATGCACTGTTACACTCCTGACCTAGCAGAAGGCTGCGAGTCAACATAATTTGCTAATAACAGACCATCTGGCTTTACAACTTTGACTGTTGTTAATCATCGTATGTATTCCTCTTTAGCCTTTAGTCTATTTTATGAGCTTGAAAACTAAAGTCTTGAATTCACTTATATGACTTTCTAACCAGAAGAACCTGACTAACCC
The DNA here is from genome assembly GCA_013397935.1 of Dasyornis broadbenti. Classification (NCBI taxonomy): domain Eukaryota; kingdom Metazoa; phylum Chordata; class Aves; order Passeriformes; family Dasyornithidae; genus Dasyornis; species Dasyornis broadbenti. The sequence continues at coordinate 139,681 of VZRN01000986.1, read as the reverse complement.
TTCAAGAACAGGGAGGGAGGAAACAACCTGCCTCAGAAGAATGTTCAGCAGTTGAACTATTTCTGTGCTTCCTTTTACTACTTCATCCTAACAGGCTGTATTTCACTTGGCAGTAAAAGCTTCTCTTGTCCTCTCCCGGCCTTGCAGATTCTAATTCAAGGTTAATATTTACATGCAATAGCTCTTTAAGCTGAATCATGTACTTGTAGCAACAAAGAAGGAGTACCAGCTGTGAAGAGAACAAAGTATTAGGCTGCTGAGCAGATGTTTAGCTTATCTGCCTCTGACTTTTTGAGTGACCCTAACCTCTTCTTAGATAATCTTTCATCAAATTTGAGACACTTATCCTTGTCTTCTGAAGGGCAAAACTTGTCTGTTGGTGAGGATTCTGTTCAGTCCTTAATCACATGACAGACTACTGCCATAATGAAGATTCTCAATTTTCTTATGCACAGGACAAAAACGTAATCATTAAGGGTATCTATCACGTTACCACCCCTTGCTCAAATAGAGGATATCTGTAAAAGCATCTCTAAGGGAAACAAAATGTTGCTCAACAAAATTGTTCAGCATGTTCTTCCAAGTCTTGCTAAGAAACAGGTATTTCAGGGACGACTTGTCATTACTGACAGCCCTCCCTGTAGAGAGTTCAGAGAAGACACCAAGAGCACAGTGTGCCAAAAATTTTAAGACTGACTTTCCTAAGGTAAATGTGTAGAAACTAAGTACAATGCTTGAATGGAGAGTACTCTGACTTGAGACAGTAGGTAGGAAGTCATACTTCAAGGATTGTGTGTTGGGGCCCTGACATGGTGTTTCCCTGAGGAGTCATCAGTATCTTCCGTAAAGCAAAGGAGGAAGATACTACTAGTGGTCTCTTTACAAGCCGTTTCTGGTGTAAAAGGGGTGAGCAAAATATGTGTGATATGTATCTGGTGATACAGGCAGAGTTTGGTGCACTTCTCCCAAGGTGACAGCATCTGTAAATCTGTGGAGTTTAGATTTTTGAAACACTGCATTTAGCACAGTAATGAAGATGGGCCATACAATTGTATAGTGAGTAATTACAGTGTAGTGATAGCAATGGATTCATCTACATGGCCACAATTCAAACTACTTTAAGTGCTGACATAGTTGCTGGGGGAATGATCTTGTTCTTTAGTCTGACAATATACCTGAAGGCATGACTGTTCTTGCATCTTTGCATAAAAGCTCATCCATCTCTAAACCTGCCATGTTTGCTGGCTGACTCTTTTGAGATGAACTCAAAATTAAAATGGAATAGAACAGTCCTAGTCTTGTTGCTTTACACCTGCAGCTGGAGTAAGGAAATTCTAAAGGCTGAGTACTGTGAAAGGAAGCCTCCAAGCAACAGACAGAAGATTTTAACTTAATTTTATTTACTTGCAAGTAAAGCACACCAGCACTTTCCGTGAAGATAAGACAAACTTAAATGTGATGAAGACTTTGCAGAGCTTTAGCCTGAGTATAAAGCACAGAATCCATATTTAGTTGTGGTTTAGACTCCTTAACAGTGAGCAGAATAGATTATTGTTAGCTGAAATTACATGTTGCTCCCCACTACAGTGAAACCTTAAGGTGAAGCCTGAGGCAATTTTGTACTAGATGTGTGGCTTAACTCAGGTATCAAGAAGTAGTTATTTAAAATATTAACAGGTATTAAGGTTGCCTTTGTCTGTAACTGCATTCTTAGTTTCACTAATTCTCTTGTCTTTGAAAATCATTTCAGAAACACCAAGTTCTCCAAAGTTATAATAAATGACCATCATGTACTGTGAAATCTCACCAGGGCACATGAGCTTTGCAAGGTCTCAAAAAAATAGAGCAGTAAAGTGTAAAATGGTCAGAAGGCCCTAACTAACCTAAAATTGCATTGCCAGCACTAAGAATGAGATTTTTCCATAGTAAGACAGGATATTTGCAGAAGTTCAGCCAGACTTGTGTGCATCCCTGCCTATCTTCCCCCACTATGGGTTTTTTGCTGTCTAGTTCTAGAAAAATAAGTGGTCTGACTTCCAAACAATGATGATGAGAGATGCCTTGAGTTTAAAGATGGCAGCTGCCCATATGATATTAACCATTTTACAGTTGCCAAAGTGAGGTCTCGCTTGTGCATATTTGCTCCTTCCTAAGTTATTTACTTTTTATTGCCTCTTAATCTTACTTCAATGTATGATACAAGTTGTGTAGCACCACAGCTGGGAGTAGCTCTAATAATTAGAGGAAGAAGGATCATTGACAGGCAGGACTTAGTGCCTTGAAGTTGTTATTTCTTCTTTCCAGCCCGAATCTGGACAGAATGTCCTTAAGCTATACTTCAGTATCTTGAAAGCAAGTCTTACTTCTCTCTTCTGGGCCTTTTGTTTCTATTCTCTCAACAGTAATCTTACAAATAGGGTGTTTAACTAATGAGCCAACCTTAACTCTCTTTCCTTCTTCTTTATTTCTGAAGGACTTGATAAATCTAGGGAGGGGCTCCTTATTCTTATGTCTAAAAGCTATCTCCACCCAAAACTATACTGTCAGGCAAACTAAGTTAGCTACTGTAAAAGTAGAATTCAGTTGACTTCATTTCATCTGGTTAAAATGTGGATTTCAATAGGCACAATCTGTTTTAGCACTGTTACAAGTATCCTGCAAAAGCCCTGTTGGCTTAATAGTTTTCCCCTTGATCCTTTGTCAGAATGGACACACAAGCTACTCTTTCAGTGATAACATTTCTTAAGTAACCATGGCTTGTTAAACAAACTCTTCCTCTGACATCTATTTCTACTCAGAACCACTTGAAACTTTCACAGCAACACCTTTGTTCCCTTGCATTAAATGTTCCCTAACTGTGGCCAGATAAGTTGCTTACAGAGGAGGACAGATATAGCTGACAGTTCTTTCCCATTTGAGCAGTCATCTCTCTGTTGATTTACTTGACCAATGCTAAATGCAATTCACAAACCATCTGGCAAGCAGTTAGATCTAATTTTGCTTAGATTAGCAGCTAGTTCCCTAAAGGCCTTCTTCATGGTTAAATGGAAAAGGAGACTTTCAGGATGAAATTCTCTCTTTAAGATCTTGGAATTTGTGTTCTTCCTAGGTTAAGAATGAGTTAACCATTGATATCCATTACTCAGTGACAAGCTGGTTGAGTCAGACTGTAGCCATTGATTTAGCAGTAAATTGAGGGAAGAAAGGAAGGCAGGAGTGAGAGTAAAACTCTTAAAATAAATATCAAGTAATGGGTAAAGCATCAGCTATTACTAAGGCAATTAAGAAATAGGCTATTGAGAATAACAAACTTCTAATGCAAGAGGATATGCAAGAGGATATGCAATGCTCCAGCACTTGTATCTATATACACAGTGTGTCTCAAACACTGGATAAAAAGGGTGGTTCAATCTGTAGGAGCTTGCCTGGATGTAGAGAGAATTAGAGGGTAGCCCAATTATTTAATCACTTAATCAATTTATTGATTTCATTTGTTACCCTAAGATTCAAGGGACTAACTGCAGCCATTGCAATACCCCAGACAGAAGATTGATAGGATGGTTTATCTAGCAGATGAGAACATCCAGTTCTTTCTGGCTGGATATAGATCTTCATAATTCTGTAAAGCCACTCTGAGTACCTCTGTTTGGTAAGATTGAATATTTCAGCTGTGTTGGAACAAAACATCGTGACTGTAGATTATTTTTTAAATTTGTCTCAGAGGCAAAGAGGTCATATGGCATAGAATTAAATACCAAAAGTCCGTAGTTTCTTGTCAACTTGCAGGCGTTTTGAAAATCTGAGGGTTACTTGATTATTGTTAAGACAAGTGTGTGGGGGGGTTGGCCTGAGGTTCTGCTGTGTTTTTACTGGAACAGTCTGTCTGCAGCCTAAGGAAATTACTTGGTTTTACCTGTTGGGTGGTATAACCTCAGACTTTTGCTGGTTATAGAAATATGAATAATATGTACTGGTATATTTTGGGTATTTTGGTGGCATCTTCGTGCGTGTTTGGAACAGATCCTAGGCAAATGTTTCTTGTGTTCCCCCTGTACTGCTTTAGAAATGCAGCGCTGAAGGAGAATAAAGCAAAATATCTGAGGTTCTATAAATAGCATTAAAAGGCAAAAAAAGCCAAGGGTTGACAGAATAAAACATGTTGATTCAAGCACAGCCCATTGAGGTAGATCAGTGTGACCTAGTGATTAGGTATTACTGAGGTGAGGGTTCATCACCTACTGGCCATAACTTCACACTTTCTGTAGCCCGACTGAGTCAGACTTGCCATATGATCACTCCTTACACTTTCAGGCTTTACCAGGCATCAGTGTTCCACGGAACTGAGCTGGACTAAGTGGTCCAATAAGGATATTTGTTCTTCAAGATAAAATATTATGTCTGTCTTCTAAATGTTATTTGGATTTTCAAGCCTACAGCAAACACAACTGGCCGCTATCCCATCATGTCTACTGAAGCTGAAAGTACTACTACCAACAGCCAGCCTGAACAACAGACTCCACCAAAGACACAATCTTCAAAGAAGGAAAAAAAGAAAGGTAAGAAATGCTTACCACTTAAATACCTTCTCTATTCCATGTCCTTAATCTTTAGTATTTGCCAAGACTAAGATCACCCTCCCACTACTGCTAAAATAACTCTGAGTTTTCCAGCTCACTAGAAGAGTGAGTAAACAAGCTAGTATAAAATTAAAAGCCTACCGTCTGGTTAAGTTCAATAAAGCTTTTTTTTTAGTCTTAAGTTCTAAAACTCCACTTGTGAAATAAGTTATTTGCTGAGCCTGACAAGTTAGTAAGAGCCCAGAAAACTGAGAGCCTCCTGAGGAGGTGACCAGACTAATTCACATGGTGCCAGACTTGTTCTCATGGAATGAGTTTTCTAGCTTCCCTGAACTAGAATCTGTATCCAGCACAAACCTCCTTCTCTGGAGGGAGGAGAGGAGTCAGGTTCAAGTTCAGGCTAACAGCTACTGTGATGATGCAGGGAAGCTAGAAAACTCATTCTATGAGAATTATTGTATACCAGATAATAGATTTTGATAGATTCGATCATGTAAATACAATTATCTCATGTCAAAATATATACCTAGCTACACACTTGAACTATGCTGAGCATTCAGAGAAGAAAAGCAAGCAGTTCTGGTAGCAGAAACAGCGGAAATAACAAATTAGCCAGAATCCAAAATTAATAGAAGGATGAGACATCCAGAACTTGTTGTAGAAATGATGGTACTGATAGAAAGTTTTAGCATGAGAACTAGGAGATTATTTTTGCACACCAAGAAAAGATCTGCCTACATCAGAATATATGTGCAACATCTAAAAGCCTTACTGAATATCTTGTATGGCCACGGGAAGTGCCATTTTTCATAGTGTTTTTTCTTAGCACCTCTATCTACTTGGCTGTTGCTTATAAATATTTTAGTCTTTTATGTGGCGAATAATTGTTGTGAAGCTCCCAGACATTAAGCACTGGGCTTCACTCTGAACCAAGACCACATCCTACAAAAGCACTGTGACGTTAAAGGGGTAACTATCTTGCAGTGCACATGGATTCTTAGTCAGCTGTACCCAAAAGACAGTTTTAACATTTGCTTACATGGTACATATATGTTTTTAAAGATCACAAATCTACAACATAGCCATTTCTATCTTAAACAAAAAAAAAAAACTGAAAACAAAAACAACCAACCAACAAACAAACACCAAAACAACTCACCCAAACAAAAAAAAAATAACCTCAACAAACAAAGAGACCCACCAAAACTTTTCTCTGTCTCCAGGGCCAGAAAAGACAGATGAATCCCTCTTGGCCAGATTCAAAGGTGATGGTGTAAAATACAAGGCAAAACTGATTGGCATTGACGATGTTCCTGAGGCCAGAGGAGACAAAATGAGTCAGGATTCAATGATGAAGCTGAAGGTAAGGGCTTGAGCTGTCATGTAAGAAACAATCTCTGGCTAGCCTTCAAAAAGCAGATCAAATAGTCACTTTGGCAGAACTTCAAATACGGCTTAATGGTAACACAGTTACTAACAGCACCATCTAGATGGATGTTACTTCCTAAACTGTAATCTCTGGCTCAAAGGACAATGTTTCTCTAGAAGTTTGGGAACATTCCTTTGGGTTTGTAGTCATCCAGTATGAATTCTAGCAGTATGAATTTCATCACAAATTATGAGCTTGGGTTTTAGAAGGAAAGGGGGGATTGCTGTGCAATTTAATACTGACCTCAAAGCACAAGTTGGCATCCTGTGTCAATAGTGACACTTGAGAGATACAGATGAACCAAAAATAAATTGATCCCTGCAGCAACAAAGACTATTACTTCTGTAGTACAGAACAATCACATACCTTCAATCAGGCCAGAAAAGTAGCTAACAATAGTTAAAGTAGTTACTAGCAGTTTTGTGAACTAAAGTCAGTTTTAAAGCTCTAAAACATTTACAGAGGAAACAGTCTAGTTCTGTGGTATTACTTCAAACCTGTGCAGTCATATGTTGCAAAGAAAAAGTTAAATCTCAATCCAACAGAAGTCTCATCAATATTTTGACATTCATCCTCTTTAGGGAATGGCAGCAGCAGCCCGTTCCCAAGGTCAACACAAACAGAAGATCTGGGTAAACATCTCCCTCTCTGGTATCAAGATAATAGATGAGAAAACTGGGGTAAGATGTAACTTATTTTCTTAATGTGATTCTTAGAGCTAGTGAGGCACCTGGAAGTTAGACCAATCTGAACTAGATCCCTTCAAAGCACTATACCCCACTTCCACATATAAAAATTGGCTTGTGAAATGTTTTTAATGTTGAAGACTTAGCAGAAAGGCAGTTGCATCCTATTGTGGTTAGTCAAAGGCTGATAAATCTGAGTCTTGGACTGAAGCTTTTTAACAGTCTCAATCATTCTAACTAAGAGAATAGTAGCTATTATGTTTCCAGCAATTTAAACCAATGGGTTTTTTTTCGTAATTCCAGGTCATAGAGCATGAGCATCCAGTAAACAAAATCTCCTTTATTGCTCGGGATGTAACAGACAATCGTGCCTTTGGCTATATATGTGGAGGAGAAGGCCAGCATCAATTTTTTGCCATAAAAACAGCCCAACAGGTATGGATCAGACACTTTCTTCCACATGCTATGGATAATGCTGTTGTGTAAACATCTAACATGTGATAATGGTGTAGTGTTTTGCTGGCAATCCTACAAAATTCCTATGGGGAATACCAGTATGCATGGATAGATTTTATTGAAAGAAGGACAATAGGAATTGATTGTGTCACCACTGGCTTCTGTCCTGTACAATTTCTTAGTAGTCCAGAATAAAAGCACTCAAGTAGTCTTGGTTACTATGTTTAACAAAGCTTGACTTGTCTATGTAACATGAAAGTCCTTAGTGAGATGAACAGAGCCATTACTACAGGCTTCCTGCTGTGAGAGTACTTATTCTTAAGTAAAATAGCTAGACCTTCACTCAGAATTAACAGGAATATAGAATTACATTAGTTTTGTTCTTGTGATGTTGTGCCTTGTGCAGCAGGGAAATCACTTATTCAATTGCAATCATGACTCTAGGGCCTGTGGATGACAGGTCTGGTCTTCCTAGAGGACCTCCAGAGGACTTGGTTACTTGTTGGAGGGATTCTGATCCTTCTGTGATAAGTTCCTCCCATGAAAAAATCCTTTGTGCAAGATTAGTCTCTCTAAGGGGAATCTGTACATAAGCAATGTTGGAAACAAATTACTTAAAAATACTGCTAATTATGCAGCTTCATAAACAACCTGAAGTTAGTTATTTATTATTTATCAGCTTATCTTTATAATGTTTTTATAATAGTCACTATAATGACTTGACAAGCCCAGACTTCAAAGCTAAAAGTTTCTTTTATACATTCCTACCTGCCCTCCTGGAGAACCTGTTGGCAGTTCCAGACCCACTACAGGTGGAACTGAGGAGCTCCTTGTTACTGCTTCAGTAACAGCTACAAGACCCTCTTCTAAGTCTGTTTTATTAGTTTGTCAGCATTCTGTGTTGTACAATTCCAGTGAAACCAATACATTAAGTACAAAAGCCTTTTGTATGTGCTCTGGAGTCTATTCCCTCATTTTACCATGGGGTTCTGCTTGCCAGCCTCTAAGCTCAGCCAGGCTTTAGACAGCTCTTGACTTGCTGCTGGTTGTTTTAGACATAAACTCGTCTAGCTCAGAAGTAAGGATTTCTGCATCTCTAGTCTGCTGCAGCTGTACTCCTTGTTAAAGCTGATAATTCTTGAAATGGCTCTTTCTGCAGCTGCATGTCTAAATCCCTTGATTAGGAGAGGATGGTGCTCAGGTGTAAACAGTGAGATCTGTTCAAAGGATTCTCTGCTTGAGCCAATGGCGGTAGCTGAAGAGGGGGACTTGCCCTACTCTAGACATTGGCACAGCTGCTCTGTGCCTGACACAAGTGCTCCAAAGTGGTGTAGCTGAACTTGCCACCATCTTAGCAACAACACTCTTGTTAATGGATGTGCAGGGCATGCTGGACTGTTTTGATTCACATTAAAGTGTTGTCATGTCACAAATCCCATTGAAAACTGGTCTGCTTTACACGTGTGAGGTGACAGTCTTACCTTATGCTCCCCTTGCTCATTTGCTATTTACATACTGTTTAAAATAATGGTAATATTATTTATAAAAGCTTTCTCCAGGTTCAGTCTTGGAGTTGATAGCAAATAGACAAAGGCAAAATGTTTTTCCAGGAGGTTACCAGAAGGCTTGGATAAATTTTGCACTTCTAGGACTTGCCATGCACTTAAGTATTGCTACCAGCTTTTTAGCAAAAAAACATAATAGATTAGCACAAATTTGTGTACAGACACTTTTCCTGTAGAGTTAATAACAGTTCTACACTGGTGTTCCATTCCCCTTGGATTCTGCATAAGCAGAATCTTGTGTGAAGACTAAATAGGTCTTTAAACTCCTGCTTTTCCTGTTACCTCAACATAAATCTTGCACCTTTTAGGAAAGTTTGGCTTGTTGCACAGATTGCAGCTCTAGAAATCTAGGTAAAAGCAGTATATGGCTTAAAACCAACATTCTTTTCCAGGCCGAGCCCCTGGTTTCTGACCTTAAGGACCTCTTTCAACTAATATACAATATGAAGAAGAAGGAAGAAGAAGAAAAGAAAAAGGTGAGTAAAAATATAGAAACTGCATGTCTCTGAATAAGGCTTGTTTCAACTTTGGCTGAGTTTTGGGCTCTTGTAAGATTAGACACTGAGCTGTGTCTAAATCCAGGAACACTTGAAGCTATTAGTTGGCAGTTGTGCCAGCTGTCTGATTGCCTAGGTCTGGCAAGTTCCTCCAAAGTGAGAGACTTCTGATATTCTATGTGATGTTTAGGTATTAAAAGTCTTCTTTTCTGTTTAGAGTGAAGAAGCAAGTAAGAGTGAGGTAGGTCACTCCCACTCAGCCTCTTTGATTCGGTATGCTGCTGCACCACACCTAACTTTGACTTTCTTTATGCTGCCAGCATTATGGAGGCAATGTCAGATGCCCAGTTACATTGAAATGGAAGTAAAAGAGGTCTATGGAACTCATACTGAGTAGTGATCTCCTTCATGTTTCCTTTTCCATCACTTGCTTTTTAAAGTCTGCAAGTCCCTTGCTTAAGGCAAATTTTGAACTTCCAATTATTTCTGACAGTTATCCATCTGTTACAGAATGGTGTAGAAGCACAGCCTGCTGATCAAGCTGACAAAATGAAACTGGTAGGTTAAATTTTAAAGTTTTATGTTGATGCCATTGAGGAGTTCATAACTGACTGTCTCCATATTGTGTAGGAAATGCAGTGTTTATAGATGTGTTTACAGTAAATCTGTGCAGTGCTTGATTCTTTTTCTTGTGAGAGCTCTAACAGATACCAATTCTTTCATTATGTCTGGCTTCAAGGGAGTTGACCAGATGGACTTGTTTGGGGATATGTCAACACCTCCTGATATGAGCAGTCCCACAGTAAGTAGAGTCTTGCTTAGCTGCCTGGACTTTTTCTTTGAAAGCAGATTTAGTCCTAGTAATAAGTACTGGTTTTATTGAGACATCTGGCTAGCAATCCATCAGTGTACTAGTGGGGTAGAAGTCTAGAAATATCCACTTAATTACCAGATGTAATTGTAGTATTTAGTTCTACTAATGTCATTCTAATAGCTCTAGCTCAAAATTTGACCTAATGCTCAAAAATTTGCATAAACCTTGTCATAGCTTAGTATGACCACAAAAATCCTATCACTTTAAATTTGGCACTGTGAGCCACCATCAGCCATGCTGCAATTGGTGATGTCAACCCAGCCAGTGACCAAGTCCTACCCTTCTCCTGCATCCTTGGTGGAGAATTAGCATGTTACCTTCCACTGGCAAATAGCTCTCCAGTGTTACTCTGAAGCTAAGATTGTAACTTGAAGTCACACTAAGGCGGTGTGATTTCACAACTTGTCAAAGCTAAGAACTAGATCTCAAATGGGGGTTCTTGACTCAAGTGAAAGCCTAGGTGTGTAATTAGTTCTTACTGACTCTACAGTCACTAAAATTGAAGAACAAGCATCTGATATTTAACTCTGGGATCTGGAAACAAATGCTTTTAGTATTGAGCATCAGAAACCAAGTAGCTGTAATTTGACTAAATAGACAGCAGAGCATGTCTGCGTAACTTTGAATATTTACTGGTATAATCTGTTGGATACTAGGATGCCTTCTTTTACAGCTATTTTCCTTGAGCTTTTTCACTGTGCAGCAAATTCTACATATAACTAACTTCATTTTTCTCTCTGAACAAATAGGAAGCTAAAGAGATTCTGTTAGTGGATTTTAATTCTGAAATTGAGACCAAACAAACCTTTGCAAAAGAGGATCTCTTCTTGAATGGCATCACAGCCTCTGTTCCACAACCAAAGGCACAGACACCCTTCTTGCCTGAGAGTTCTTTCTCTACCAATCTCAGCTTCTTTCCCACACCTAATCCAGACCCTTTCAGTGATGATCCTTTCACACAGCCAGCCCAATCTGCACCACCTTCATTTGATTCTCTAAAATCTGATCAGAAGAAGGAAAGTCTGAGTACCTTGACACCAGTGGGTAACGGTGCTTCAAATGGGGATATTGACTACTTTGATAAACAGTTTGACCAGATTTCTAACAGAACTGGCAAACGAGAAGCACTAACAAGCCAGTGGCCTCTTGAGAGTAAGTCCTCTGCAGCAAGAATTCCAAATGTGATACCAGAGAGAGAACGGAATGGCTTTCTTGAAGTCCCAACAAACCTGTTTGTGGAAGGTGCTGCTAAAGGAGTATCTCTGCAGAATGGAATAAAGCTGGATTCTGAAAACAATATCCAATGCATGCCACATGAGTCTATAACAATTAGCCCACCACCACAGAGTACCAAGCCAGGAAGAGGAAGGAGATCTGTCAAGGTGAACAGTGTTCAAGTAGTTTATGGTGCTATGCATGTTTTTACTTAGAAAAGTTGGGTGAAGGAAGCTTTTGTTTCTCAAAACTCTATAACTGGCTACCTAGTTTCACAGCACATCTACTTCTTCCTGCCATGCTTACTCTAACCTCTCTGTAGGGATGGTACCTTCTAATACTTACGAATGCTTCATAGTAGCTATGGTCACTAAATTCTGTACTCTCTTCTTTAATGCTGCCATACTCCTGTAAAGGTCTGGTAAGTATGCTGCTATGTGTATTAACACTTGATATAAGGCCAGAACCTGTTATGACAGCAGTATGCCTGTCACCTTTGTTTTTATAACAATGAGATACTAATACTAGCTTACAGAAACCCATGTGGTTTCTCACTATTTGCCTACTGAGGGCAATTTCAATAACTTGCCTGATTACACACAGGGTGGCTCTGGGTCAGCTTCAAATTCAAATTAGGCAAAATTCTGCTGGTCTTGCCCAACCATAAGGATTGCTGCACACTGAGCAGTAGTGTTTAAAGGGCTGTGGTGCAGAGGGAAGCTCACTATGATAACAAATAATTCAGTCATTTTAAGTCCTTCTCTTGTGCTGTTGACTTGTGACATATTTTTACCAATTTAATGCCATGTATCTCCACAAGCCTGAGCAAAAGGGTGATGTTTGAAACTCTTATACTTTAAGTGCTACATCAAAACTCCTTCCTCTGCTTTAGATGAAAAAAGTCTTCTAACTCTGGAAGCCCTGATCATGCTAGCATATGTTCTACCATGGCATCTCACAAATATTTTTTCTTTCTAGACTTCATCGAATGACTTATTCAGCTCAGACTTCTTTGTGCCATCTATGGAGAACCTTAACTTGAGTTCAGTGGCACAAGGAGGAGCTCTGCCAACTAGTCCATTGGACCTCTTCAAAACAAGTTCTACCACAGCGTCTCCATTGGCTGGTCTAGGTTAGTTTACAAAAGTAAAGGTCTTGTTCCACTCCAAGATAACTGCTAACACCAAAAGATGGATTCTAGTTTTCCTTTACTTCTTGTGTAGTGCTATACTCTTTAATCCATGTGCTGTTTGCCCTAAATTATTAAGTTCTATGAAAAGAAGGCTAAACTCTGCATCCTTAACTGGATAAAGGTTTTTTTGCTTTAACTTTGACAGTAGATTGCTGCATCAGGTACACAACGCTCAAGGCGAGCCAAGCATAACTTGAGGTCAGGGTAACATTGCTGCACAGAGTTTTAATAATCATTTAAACAGGAGAAATTGTGGCAAATCCCTCTGTCACTTCTGTGCTAGAACTAAGTATGTTCTTCCTTCCCTTACATCAGCCTCACTTTTGTCCTTGCAACACTGAAATGCAGCAAAGTAAAAAATTAAACCCTTTCTCCCACTCCCCTTTCCCCCACATGGTTTGATTTGTAAGCACAAACCAAGACATTTTTGCAAACAGCAGATGAAAATCTTTTGCTGGTACTGCTTGTGGAATTGATACACTCCTGCTTGTGGTCTTCAGATGACTGAAGTGCTGTGTAACAACAATCTTCCCCCAGGTGGCTTGCCAGTAACTTCATCACCATGGACCCCACAGACAGCTTCCTTCACTCAGGCTACATCAGTCTTCCATGGGTCTATGATGCCTGCTCAGTCTCCAGGATTTACTCAACCACTTGCCTTTGGCACTCAAGCAGTGCCGGGCTGGAACCAATCTGCATCTTTTGGTGCGACAGCCACTCAGTCTTCTGGTCTCTGGTCACAGCCAGCACAAGTTCCACCCAGTTCTTGGGCACAGCCATCCAGTGCTGTAAATCCTTTCCAGAGTAATGTGTTCACATCTCCATCACTCCCAGCTCAGACAGCCTCTGCACTGCCCTCTGTGTCAACAACACCTAGCCCACTGCAGCCACCACCTAGAACCACACCACAGAAGGAGCTGTCCAAGAAAGAGAGTGATGCATTCATTGCTCTGGATCCACTTGGGGATAAAGAGATGAAGGATGTAAAGGAAATGTTCAAAGACTTCCAGCTGACAAAGCCACCTGCGGTACCAGCGAGGAGAGGAGAACAGCAAAGCCTTTCAGGTGCTTCAGTGGTTACTTTGTAGTAAAGGAGGCATTTCTAAAGATATAGTACAGGTCACAATGAAATAGAAGCTAACAAGCTGTCTGCAAAAATGATTAGTAATATTTTTATTAAAAATTTGAGTTAATGGTTACCGAAATAGAGGGTCTGAAGGGCTATCTTGACTAATAAACTGAAGACTTGGTCAGCAGCAGTGGCTAAACACTGACACCTAGTGCCTAAAGTAGTTGAGCAGAACAAGGTAAACTGAAGTCTGTACAGCATTAGAATTTCCATCTAGCTTACGTTTAGTGAGGGACAAGCAGGACTTAAAATTGTGAGGTCACTCAAAGCAACCTCCATGTAAGTTTTTTGTGTTCCTAATTTGATGAGCTGAAGCATTGCTATACAGGCAGCACTGAGTTCTTGTTAAAGTTGTCAAGGGATTATAGCAGTATGTTTCTCGTTTCTAGAACCACCAAAGCCTGTTCCTCGGCAAAGTGTGCTGCCACCTGATGGCCTGTTTGAAAGTCAAGACAAAACAGACCCTTACAGTGCCTCATCTGTAAGTATTTTAAACAAAACAACAAAACCTACCATTAAAAAAAAAATAAAAAAATAAAAACACAAAAAAAACCAAAAGAATCCCCCAAATGACATAACCACTACAAAAAATCCATCAAAAACCTTTCTTTCTCCTTAATAACTGTGGGACCTGTGTTTGAACACTAGCTTAGTTCTGGCTTTAGAGGCCATACAACAAAAAAAATTCATCTTTGAGGCTAATATAAAATCTAACAGGGAATTTGTTGCAAGAAGGCTAACGAAGTATTATTCCATTGGCTTTATAACCAGTTTCAGAAACTGCAAACACTAGCAGAAAGTTCTTTAGTATCGGGACCTTCTACAAAAGAGTATCAAATGATGTGGCTGCAGAAATATTCCACTTTGGTTACATTTACCCCTCTTTAGAGAAGATTGTGTAGTGTGGACTGTAAGTTCTCTAGCTGAACAAGTGGGAGGTTCCATGGTCAGTGTCCTGTGGGGGAGGAAGTGGCTTCACCAGATCACTCCATTGGGATGCAGCACTTGAAGCTGTCGGTGGAAATTCTAGACCAGTTCCAGAGTGTTGACTTAAAACTTCTAGCATTTGACTAAAAGATATTTTGTGACTCCAGGGGCTCCAAAGGTGTGTTCAGTACCATACATGGTTTTCTGAAAGATACCTTGCCCTTGACTAGTTTAACTGCTAGCACAGCTTAAAGCCCTCCTCTTTTGTTGAAGCAGTACGGTAAATTCATATTTAGCAGGAGCTCTGAAGTATTCTTTCTAGGTGTTTGGAACAGGAACTAGCTGTCACAGCCATGCAGAGTAAATCTGGTGAAAACTGGAAATCTACTAACAGCTTATCGCTCTTTTCTCAGAAGGAATCTCAGAAACCACCTTCTGATCCTTTTGGTGATCATTTTGGCAACCCATTTGCATAGATCAGGTAAGTATTCTGCTAATAAACTTACTTAATTCTCTGAAATTTATTGAGGAAATGTTTGGTAAAGAGCTAAAAACTGTGTAGCTTAACACTAATGGTCTCTGAAGTACGGCAAAGAGTGCTTGAAGGAACACTTCTGCTGGAGTGTACTTCTATCAGACTTGTATATAACTGCATTCTATCTAAGCTTAGCCAACTTGACTTTCTTAGAAATAAAGATTTTATTCTTCCACAGACTGAAGTCTTAAGCCCACAAGAGATCTAGATTTCCTTTCCTTGAGGAAAATTAATGACTAAATATGTGCTGCAGAACTCAGAGGGGCTGACTACAATACCTTCAGATATCTCTGGCAGAGTATTAGCACTGAGTGCCCTGTATACAGTATGCAGCTTTCTGAAGTTTAATCACCTCAACAATTACAGTTTTGGACTCTGGATACGTTGGAATAAAACTAGAATAAGGCTTACAGACTCTTGTTCTGATTTTTAATCAAAAGCTGTTATAAGAGCTTTTATTATTAGAAACTACTGTAATTTAACTTTCATACCATTGACTGGAGAACATGGTCTGTTGATCCAGGAAATCTTCTGCCATACCTCTAAGTCTTCCCCTGAAATACTATCTTCTGACAGCTTCTGACAGAAGACAGATGTTGGAATTTATTGCTTATAAACTGAGAGCTTTATTCTCAGTGGCTCTGTTTAAATAAAACTGTAACTAACAGCCATCCTAATACTAAGTCCTTTCTATCCTACTAGGCGTAACCAGAAAAGGACAAATGGAGTAACTGGACCTCTTCTCAACGTGATTTTTCTACATATTTCATTTTGCTGTCTGCTATTCTTGCTGTTGTTTCACGATGTCTGCAATCGAAAACATATCCAGGTGGATTGAAGCATGACTCCTCAAAGAACATGATGTGAAGATGATAATTCAGGGCAAAGCAAATGGGGATATTGACTCACGCTGGAAACCCAAATTTAAACTGGTGGATATTACCTTTACTTTAGTTCTTTGCACTCCTCTACAGAGAGGTTAGCAGCACTGAGTCAGATGTCTTGTACCATTTCCCTTTACACAGCACTTACTTTCCCAAAAGAGAGGAACTTAATGTACCTAGGGAAGAGGTATTGTCTTTGCATAAGGGTGTTGAATTAGCAGCTAAAACTCCACACCTTAAACAGCTAGGTGAGTTGCCTGTTATGACAGCAGCAGCCAGTTGTAAAGTTAAGTGGATGCTACTCAGTTCTAACTGGTGACTGGACAGATGACTTGGTCTCTTAGCTACAAAAATGTAAGTATGTGTAGAGGAAAAGAATCTAATATTAGTCTATTTAACTAAAAGTAAAAGTATTATTCTGCCATAAACGTGACATTAAGGGACTGCGGGGTCTGTAACAGCACTGCTGAAGCCCTGAGTACTAGAGGCCTGCACTGTAAGCTGAAAAACTTCTTGCAGAACATTTAGGTAGTTGTGGACACTAACTGTTTTCTTGGTGCTAATATGGCAATTTTCAGGGAGGGAAACCTACTAGGATTGCTTCTCTATTAAGGTGGCTTGGCAGACAAATGGAACAAGCAGGTAGAGTTCTTGCTTATGTCTCAGTGAATCCCTGATGTGCTCAGTTTGAGTTGTTGCATGGTGTAGTGGGGTATGTTTCCAGCACGTTAGAAAACAAAAGACCATAATGGCTTCACTCCATGCCTAGGCTCCTTGTGAACAGATGGACCACCTCTGTGCCATTAATGTGAAGTAGTACTCTATCTCTTGAAAAATATGCCTTTTCTCAAGAACCTCTTTACTAACAGATTTTTGAACCAGTTACAACTGCTTGTAACAGCTACATTCTTGGCCAGTGGTGATGACTGATGTATCAGAAGTTTTCCTGTTAATGCTAAGTATAAACTTGAAATGTTATTGTTAAATCAAATGCCTAAGCCGTCGCTAAACTGGAGAGCAAAGAAAGTCAACTTGAATACAGCCTTAGTACCCAATTCAGCCAGTCATGCAATTAGTCTTGTATACAAACTTCTCTTGCACTTTCTGTAATGCAAA
>VZRN01000986.1:63792-122573 GCA_013397935.1 Dasyornis broadbenti | reverse complement strand
AAAAAAAAAAAAAAAAAAAAACAAAAAAATAAAATCACAAATTTAAGTATTTGTCTCAAACTGGAAATGTAGAAATTTATTGATGTTACACTGTTATATAAAACTGTAGTATCTGTTACTTAATGGCATTAAAAAGAAGCAACTCTTCATACCAAATGAACATCAGTGTGGCTGTTGATTCTGTCCTCTGTAACTCAGTCTTGTGGTCTAGTTGACACTAGAAGCTCAAAGCCTGCTAAGAATCATTCCTCACAGGTTCTGTAGCTGTCTGATGGCAAAGTGTCTTCCTGTAATGTCTTGCACTGGACCTGTTCAACAAGTGCTCTGACATGTTAAAAAATAAAATCTCCAGATTTAGTAAAAACTGTCACTAAAACTTTGTCCTTTTGGCTGCCAAGCTTGAGCTTGTTGCTAAAAAGATGCTTTCTTGCTTATTTCTGCAGGACCATAGAAGCTGGGTACTTAAATTGCATTGCACTTGGAAGTTTCAAAAATTCAGCTTGTGTATTATAACTTTGCAGGAAATCTAAACTGATGCTGGGAAATCTCAATTAGAATGTGTTCTTATATTAGGAAGAAATTATATAACTCCTTTAACAGAGATAGCAGCTTACTAATGGATAATTTTTTTTTAGCTGTTTTAGATTATTTTGCTTATTTCTAATAATTGTTTGATGGTTAAGGGATTAAAAACAACTCATTGCAAGGCATTTGTTATCTAGCTTGAAATATTGGTTTTAAGGGGTTTTACACAGTCAGGGTTTTTTTTGTTTTGGTTTTGTTTTTTTTTATTTGTTTTTGTTTTATCTTCTTGACTGCATGGCAACATGTAAATTAGCATTAAAACTAAAAGGACAATTAACTGTCTTAACGCCCATATGAAGGAATATGTTTAGCAGAATTTGAGTTAAATATCTAAATCACTGCTGGTCAGTCCCAGATTTTAAAGTGGCCATCAGGATGATCACTCAGTTCTTGTTAGCAGGACATTTTACATGTTGGCCAAATATGCTTGCTATTCTGCTAGCTTACTTTGAATAGCCGTTCACTCTCTCTTAAAAAGCCATGAACTGTGATAGCAACTATGATGAAATAATACAAGTGTCTGTGTCTCACATTGTTGCTGAATAAATGAGTTTAGTGAGTTGGGCTCATCAAGCTGGACTGAAGCTGCAGTAGATGAAATTCCTCTAAATTAAATAATCCCAAATCAAGGCTTGAGTAGGGGGAAAGACTTGCCTGCTTTATTTTACACACTTCCCTCACCCTGCCATGAAAAGCAAAGAACAGGAAAAAAAACTTTTTTTTTTCCAATTAACCATGGTAATTTAGAATATCTTTACCCTGAATGATTATTGTTGCATTCAGATATGTAATTCTTAACAGCTAAACAGCAGGTTATTTATGAGTGACTTCTGTCTTGTGACTGTGTCCAACACATGATGCCTTAAATCTGGATTACAGCAAACAACTGAAAATGAATGCCCTTCTAAAGAACTAGCTTGTGGTTTGGGTTTTTGTGACAGAGTGAAAGCTTAGAAAAGTTTTAGCTTCATTCAAACCCAAAAAAAAAGTGTGTTGTTCTTTTATATTAGTTGGGGGGAGGATTAAAAGAAGAATCTTGGGACATTAGAGTTCCAGTACTCCAAATGAGGATTCCAAAGCTGTTATACACTGCACTTGCTCTTGTAAACAGCTCTGCTTTAGGAACTATTTGCTCTTTACATGAGTCACTGTTATGACAACTTTTTTACTAGGCAGTTAATGGTTCTCTTAATTGAATACATAATGTCTTTCCTATATTCACAAGGTATTGTTAAACAAAATTGGTTTATTTTAAGCATTGCAAGTGCTTCACAGTATTTTCTAATTCAGGTAAAAACTGGAATTTTCTGAAAAGTGGACTTTAGACCACTTACAGTAAAGCAGTTTTGACCAGTTACTGGTATTCTTCAGTAAACATTGCTTTTTGTTTGTTCTCTTGGTAATAAATAACAGAAGGAGCAAATAAATAAATTACAAGTTCAGTCACAACATTTCTAGTCTATTCACCTACAAAGTGAGAATCATGCTTGTTATCCTGCAGCTTATAGCCATACTATGCAATGCAGAGACGGTTGCCTCACTTTGGGGGGAAAGCAGAAGGTAAGCAATCTCTGTCTTCTGCAGCTGTCTCCACTGTTTTGTTGCTCTAACACAGAGCATAAATATTAATGTGGACACTTTTAATGGTAGCTTGCTCAGATATCCTATGAAAAACAAAACTACTTCTTGCTGTATTTCAAGGAGTCAGACAGAAATGGTTTATCTGTTTATTTTAGATGTATGTGATAATAAAGGTGACTGATAGCAGTTGAAGCCACATTTTTGCAGGCAGGCAGAGCTCAGCTACCTTTTTTCTGTTGCATGCTGTGTGAAAATACCTAATCTCAATCTGTTTCTTTCTAAACATGCACAGTTTTATGCTGACAGTACTTCTCTTAATATTTAAAGTCTCCTAGACTGCATATTTCTAATCATTAGAAATACAGCCTTTGTGTTTTCACTGGAAGTATTAATAGGAGGAGAATGAAGGCCTAGTCCCTACTGAATAACCATGTGAAATCAACTAAAGAGCAAATCTACCACAAATGTCTGTCATTTACAAGAACGGTCAAAACTAAGTGATGAAAAAATGTTATTTTAATAATAAGTATATGGTGAAGCAAGTCCAGAGGAGGCCATGAAGTTACTAAAACTGAAGCACCACCCCTAAAACAACAAGCTGAGAAAGCTGGGGTTGTTCAGCCTGGAGAAGAGAAGGCTGTGTGGAGACCCCATAGTCTCCAGACCTTCCAGTATCTGAAGGTACCTACAAGGAACCTGGAGAGGGACTCTTCACCAGGAAATGTAGTGATAGGGTGGCGAGTAGTAAGTACACACTGAATAAGGGGAAATTTTAGTTAGATATCAAGAAGGAGTTCTTTCCTGTGGGAGTGGTGGAATACTGGAACAGGTTGGCCAGGGAGGTTGTGGATTACCAGCCCTGGGAGTGTTCAAAGTCAGGTTGGATAAGGCTTTGAGCAACCTTGTCTGGTGGGAGGTATCCTTTCACCTGGGATTAGACGATCTTGAAGGTCCCAGCTGTGCATAAGGACACCTTGCACTAGACCAGGTTGCTCAGAACTCCATTCAGCCTGGCTTTAAAAACTTCCATGAATGGGGCATCCACAACTCTTTTGGACAAGTTGTGACAATGCCTCACTATTCTCACAGTAAAGAACTTGCTCCTAATAGCTATCTAAATCTATTCACTTTTAATCTGTTCCCCCTTATCCAGTCACTCCATTCTCAGGCTGAACAATCCCAATTTCTCACCCTTTCCTCACAGGAGAGGTGCTCCATCCCTCTGATCATCTTAGTGGCTTCCCCTGGAAACTCTCTGAGAGGCTTTTCTTGTGCAGGGACCCCAGAGCTGGGTGCAGTGCTCCAGGTGGGTCTCACCAGAGCAGAGCAGGGGGGCAGAATCCCCTCCCTCCCCTGCTGCCCACGGGGCTCTGGATGCAGCCCAGGACATGTTTGGCTCTCTGGGCTGTGAGTGCCATGGCCAGGGCATGTCCAGCCTCTCATCCACCAGCACCCCCAAGTCCTTCTGGGCAGGGCTGCTCTCGGTCTGTTCATGCCCAGCCTGGACTGATACCAGGCATGGTCCTGACCCAGGCGCAGCACCAGCACCTGGCCTTGCTAAACCTCATGAGATTCCCATGGGCCACTCCTTGAGCTTGTCCAGGTTCCTCTGGATGGCATCCCATGCTTCAGGAGTGTCAACATCACCTCTCAACTTGGTGTTATCTGCTCATTTACTGAGGGTGCACTCAGTTCCTTTGTCTATGTCATTAATGATATTAAATAACACAGGTCACGATACAGACTCTTGAGGGAACACCACTTGTCACAGATGTCCACTGGGACTCTGAGCCATTGACTATTAACCTCTGGATGTGACCATCCAACCACTGTCTTATTCATCTATCAGTATGAAATCTTGAGTTCAGAGAGAAGAATTTTGTGGGGGACCATGACAAAGGCTGTACAGAAATCCAGATAAATGACATCTACAGCCCTTCCCTTGTCCACTGATGGAGTTATTCCACCATAGCAGGCCACTAGATTGGTCAGGAACTTGCTCCTTGTGTTTTGATGGTTATTATTATTTTATAACATTCAGGACTAATTAAAGCACAGGTTTAGTATATTCAGTTTAGAAACAGTCCAGTCAGAAGAGACAATTATTAGAGAGAATCCATAGTAGGCAACATTGGCCATCAGCTTGGCTACCCAGCATATCAAAGACTATGCAGCTTGACAAGGGTGCTAGCAACTGCAGTTGGCAAAGTTATACTCTCATGTGATGTTATCACATCTTTAAATTCAGGAGAGACATACCTTATTTCTTGGTCAGTGGTAATTATCAAATCAAGACTTGTTATTGAGTCCTCTGTTTTGTAACTGATGAAGCCAACAGCCCTCTCTAGTTTGAAGTATGACTCAACAACAAATCACCAGAGCTGTGTGGCCTGAGGATGTATACAGTGCACTGTGCAATCCAAGACAAGGTGCAAACTGTTCTGTATACTGATTCCAAAGAATATTCTTCTGTCCCTCAAACCTCTCAATAAAGCATAGCACTGAAGGTATTTAATTTCCATGCCCACCTCTGAAGTTTGTGCTCTTGACTGTCACCTTCAGTGGTGGTCTTCAGTAGCTGAATTGCTTTT
The DNA here is from genome assembly GCA_013397935.1 of Dasyornis broadbenti. Lineage (NCBI taxonomy): Eukaryota > Metazoa > Chordata > Aves > Passeriformes > Dasyornithidae > Dasyornis > Dasyornis broadbenti. The sequence continues at coordinate 117,816 of VZRN01000986.1, read as the reverse complement.
ACCTCCTTTCCTATTTAAATTGTGTGATTCAGTGTCTGTTTCAATATGGGGTTTCAGTAACATTTTTTCTTCATTAACTTCATAATGTAGAGGTGATAAGCTTGCAAATTGTCTTAGCATCTCGGGTTTTCTAAACAATGTTGTTGAATATATGTCCCTCTGAATTCCCAGATAATCTGGATCGTGCATGCCTTAGTGGTGTTTCAGGGTTTATGAATCATTTGCAATGAGATTTTTCTAAATTTTCTTTTTCTTTCTCTAACCTCAAGTAAATTCAAAATCTTAAAGCTGGATCTGCAGCAAATCATGTGAACCTCATACACTCAGCTGGAGAAAGCCCACGGATTGTGTACATCACTCAATATTCTTGCAAAAGTTGCTAAATTGGGATTATCATAAAATGATAGAATCACTTAGGCTGGAAAAGATCATTAATTTTGTGAAAAACGTTGTCTCCTGAAAGTCAGTCAGAGACTACTATCAGCTCTGTTTTGCAGACAGTTGATGGCAAGATTTCCATTTGCACTGGAAACTTCAACTCAATCTTTTCTGCCTGTGATTTCTAATTTAGACTCTAAATAATGACTTAAAACAACCTCTGGGAAAATCTTTAGGACCTGAAGTAGCTTGAGTCTGATTGCTTCTTTCGGCACATAGCTGCTTTCCATGATTCATTCTTATTGCCTGTAAGAGTTTTTGGCTGTGTTTTTACACTACTAATTTAAAAGTTCAGAAATATATTTCAATGTAAATTTGTCTAACATCGGAATACTTTGTAAATTTGTCTAACATCGGAATACTTTGTAATTGCTAGGAATAAGATAACTATCTGCTTTCAAAAATCTCATTAGATGCCTCAATATATCTTATAGGTCTAACACCCAAGGTTCTCTGTCCTACTATCTTTAAGGATAACCTGTCAGTCTTCAACCCAAGATGCCAGAATAGATGCTGTTACTCAGAGTTTTGCAGTCCTCCATCAATAAGGAGATGAAAAGGCATTCTGCACATGCAGCAAGGAAGAAGCTGATTCTCATTCATTTGCCAGAGCAGTAAACTTTAATTTTTTTCCCCACTGTTGATGTTACTGCTGTGCTGAGTGGTGGAAAAATACATCATAGAAAACTGTACAGACACTTTTTAAGAATTACTTGCTTAATATGAAGTATCTGTAAGATGAGATAATTACAGATGAAATAGTTGTTTTTGAAGAGGCTAGGGAGATGCATCAAATTTCAAATACACCACAACTTTCCAGAATTTCACAGAACTGCTGAATACATTGAAAAGTCTAGGTTGAAAGGAACTTCTGGAGATCTTCTACAATGTTCTGTTCAAAACAGCGCTTTAGATTAGGTTATCCAGGGATTCTGTCAACAGTGCTGCATATTTCCAGGGAAGGACATGCTCCCATTCCCCTGGGTAACCTGTTTCTATGTTTAACAGTTGTCATAGCAAAGCGTTATGTAAGCTTGTGATCCCTGAGCTGACTAAGGCTTGATAACTGGAAAGAGGTCGATTTATTGTCTCAATAAAACAGTACATTTGTAAACTGAACATAGAATAAAAGGTACCAGAAAGTTGGACCAATTGCTATGCCTTTCTTGTCCAAACTGCAGATTTCTTAATCTCGTGAAATCAGGTTACTTTTGTTTGGACACCTGTATTTGTATGATGTAAGGGAGTCAAAGAGCAGAGGGCAAAGGCCTGCCTGCAATGAAAACCCATATGTACCTCACACTGCAGGAGTTGTAGATCTGACAACCAGCTCGGCCCAGCAAAGAAAGTCCCACTGTAGAGCAATGGCAACAGCATTAACTCGGAGAGGTGCAGAGAGAGAATTGCTTGACAGAGGATGAATACTCAGCATGTATGCCCAAACTGGAATAAATTACTGAGATTAAACAAGGCAAGTCAGACTCCGACGCTCCTTTATTCCTCTGCTATCCACCACTGCTACCTGCAAAGATAAGGTCACCAGTAAATTACTAGCCTTGGTTTTTAAACTTGGTAAGTTATTCTACACTGTATCAGTTTTTAATATCTACCAGTGGGTGCTTTAAAGAAACTTGATTTCTAATAAGTGATGGCCTTACACTTACTGAGAATTGGAAGTTTGATAGTATTTAAAACTGAGCACCAAAATGAAGAGTCACTCTAAAAAAAAAAAATCACCCTAACTGCAAGAGCATTCAACTAGGCAAGCTAAAGAATAGTAAGTTAGCTAAACACATCTGTTTTTTCTAGCAATGTAAGTTATCCTGTTACCAAGTAATACCTTTATTTATGAGTCTTTCAACTCTGGAAAGCATTTATGCTTTTATCCAGGCTTAAGAGCAACACTAATAAAGTTAATAAGCTAAAATCACAAAGATGTATTGACGTGCTACATCCACTTGAGATATGCTGCTGTGTCTTTGTCTTTAGCTTTACACATTGGGGAACGCAACCACTGTCTGAATAGGAGACTGCAGATGTTCTTTGTGTATTTTTGTTTCATTCTCTTCAATAACATGATCCACCAGAAGAGCATTTGTGCACACAAAGATCTAAAAAAGGGGAAAAGATCTGGCTTATTAAGTCTTCATTTTTTTTTTTATGTCATTTTAAACCACCACAGAATTTAATATTAGGCAGCTGTTGCTACATCTAAGTACTACTATAAAAGTGAAACAGAAATCAGACTGAAGGTGCTTCCAAGATATTGGTCTATGGTTTAAATACAAACTCACATGTGATTTTAGTATACTGCTCAGGACTGTACTGGAATGTTTTGTTTGACAGCTCTTCAGAAAAAGCTTTCCACACGGAAACAAAGGAACTGTATGCTCCATCTCCAATAGATTGTACACTGGGCAGCTGGAGCGAGTGGGGGCCCTGCGACCCATGCACCAATCAAAGGGTAAGCTGTCCTTGGAAGTTTTTGTTCCAAAGTCACAACCAAAGGGATGATATCTGTCTGCCTGTTGGCTATGAGAAAATATCAGATTGCAACTCTTAATCCTCTGTGTTCATGATTTGATGAAATGTATAATAATGTCAGACTTGAAGCCACAGAGTAAGAGAATACTACATCCAGTTGTAGCATACTGCTCAAGTATTCTCATTCAAAATGTTTTCTTCACAGAAATTGTCTATTTTGGCCATGTGGATGTTTCTGTTTAAAAACTCATTTCTCAATTCATTGTGTTCCTTATTATTTGTTTTCTTAGGGGAGTTCTTTTAAGACTTTTAAATATCAAAGACTTGAAGGCATACAAAATATAAATTACATATTTCTACGCTGGAGTAAAATAAACAAAACAGTGAAATTAACTAAATAGTGAAAATTTACCAACTGTACATACTAGCTAAGTATTATTAATCATAATTGTTAATTCAATGTATTTTAACCATGAATTTTGCCTATGGATTTTCAACAAAAAATTTCACCAAAGATGTTTCATTTTGAAAAGTTCTAAATTCAGCTGGAAACCCTGCAGTTCTGCTAGAGTTCTCTCTTCTCTCTGAGCAATATTAATAGTCTTATTATGTTTCAAGTTTCGCTCTAGACATATTGAAAGATTCGGGCAGTTTGGTGGAAAACCATGCGTAGATGCCCTAGGAGACACACAACCCTGCCAAACCAGTGAAGTCTGTCCTGAAGAACAAGAACCAGACTGTGGTTCTGACTTTCAGTGCAGTTCAGGTAGGTTTTGTTTTCATGTCATAGCAAGAAAAGCAATAATTCAGAAACCACATTTAGTTCTGTGACTGTTACATCAGTAGCATTTAAAAACAGTCCATGGACAGGTGGGTTCAAAGCCACAATGTCAAAACCACGGCAGCAAAACTGCTTAAGGGGTACATTCCTCTCATCTTCCATTTTAATTTGCACCTAGCTTAAATTCTTCTGTATCTTCTACTCCATGGTTAGAAGCTGACCATACTGTGAGTATCCTTTCTTCCAGCTTAACTGCCCTACCTGCTACTAAATCATTATATTTTACGAAAAATCATCAGGAAAAAACTAGGACTGAAGGAATTTTAACAGAATGGATACAGAAGTTTACTGATCTAATTGCTGTGATAGATGCTAGTTGGTGTCCAGAATTCATCTAGGTCCAAAATAAGATATACATTTGTAAAGTGATACAAGGTATGTGAATGAATGTAGCACTCAAGATTCAACAGAAATCAAAATAAATTAGGAAAAGTTAATAGTAGTAAAACTGTCAAAACAGAAACAGAAAGATGGTAAACGAATTTGGAGTTCCAAGCCATTTTTTCTATTGTTTTTATTTCAAATACTGAAAAGTGCAAATAAAGGAATCTAAAATTACAAAGTAGACCTTTAACTACTACTTCACAGGCATTGTATGGCATTCACAGGTGAGGCTGATGCTATCAAAAGTGTTGCTTTGTGATGCTAGGGTTAGTTTACTGAAGTATTAAAAATTCTGTAGAAAAAAAAGAAAAAAGAGTCTTTGTAAAACTTGTGAAATGTAAACTCAGGAAAATTACTTCTTTACTGTTGCTTTAGAATACAAATCACTATAGTTTTGGACACTACATGTCCACGTTATTCCAATAATATAGTCCAAATAGCAACAATTTTAATGATTTAGAAAGAACTCTTTGTTGATGTTGAATTCACATTTTCCTGTATTTTCTTAATACAACTAAGAAAACCCCAACCAATCTAATAATTGAAGTTTAATATCAAACAATCTCATGATGTAACAATTTTCTTTAGATGACTGCAATTCTGCCACTTACTTTTCTCAGTCATCCTAGTAACTTATATGTCAATACAGTAGTATGCAGATTTTTTTCATTTGAAAGTGGAAGCATATAGGATTTTAATCCCTCATGACGGTAGTAGAAACATACCTAGAGGAAGATCTTATTAAAGAGTAGCTAAGGGTGCCATTTAAAGTCCATCTTGACAAAAATGCTTTCATGCAATGTTTTATTCCTTGATTCCTTGGTGCCTTGATTCCTTTATTCCAGGTCGATGTATAAAGAGAAAACTAGTGTGCAATGTAGATAATGACTGTGGAGATCATTCTGATGAAGATGACTGTGACCCTGACATACGTTCACCATGCCGTAACAATGATATTGAGGTGTCTGAAATTGGTAGGACTGCTGGACACGGGTATGTAGTAAAGTAAAAAGTAGTATTGGGCCTAGTGAAGAGTTTGGGATTGTCTCCAAAACCAGATGAAAAAAACTGGGGCACAGTGATTTTCCCAAAAGTGGAATCTGAATCATGGTAACATCTTTATTCAAAAATGCTACATAGCTTTTGCAAGAACACTTAACCATCACTTTATTTTGTATACTTTTGAGGATAAAATACGCAGACAGTGTAAAGCAATCATAATGTTCGTAAGCAGAATCATATAGATATCACATGAATAAACCTATGTATTATTTAAATGTAAACTTTATAGAAATATAGATTTGTTTCTAATAATATTTCACAACAAATCAGCAATTCTCAATTACTTCACTAAAATGCATGTCTAAAAGGGAGAAAATATCTCCTGACTATTTACACAATGGGACGCCTTACTGCAAAAACACTTTGTGTGGAGCTTTTTTCCAGTTTTGCATTCTCCACTTCCCAGATATTTGCTGTTTACAGGAATTTTCATCATTAATCTAAGTTGAAAATTAATCTTTCTGTTGTCAGACCCTGCAGGATTTCCTTCATCTCTAACAAGAATAAAATGTGATATATTGTTTCCCTACAAATAGTTAGAAGGCAGCTGAAAAGTATACTACAGCACCACCATGTGTTTAATGAAAATTATACATCCTTTAGATTTCTTTTTTTACTGCACAAGAGCAAAAAATGCTGGGTTTTTAGCACAGGGAAGTAAACCAAGTACCTTGGCAATTTAAAAAGTTTCTATTACAATCTTTTAGTAAAGCCTTCCATGAGAAAATGTATAGAGATGCAGTAGTGATACTGGTGATTTTTGATGATTTGAATAACACTTTCTACACTCAGAAAGGTACAAGTACATTTGTCAGATGTAAATATTGGAAATACTGAAAAGATTGAAAGTTATGGAACAGTCACAAAAGGGCAAAAAATTTATACAGAATCCTCCAAGAAGCAGTTATTTTTAGAAGTATTTCTTGTGCATCAGTATATAGATGCATAGATCTATACAGCTGATGTGCCTGCCTCCCTGATTTTGTAATGGCTCCAGTTTCCTCTCTTATGCTCCAGGAAATGCTGCTATTCTACTAGGTCACACCCGGCAAGAAGCAACAATGTTAGGAGCACCTATATATTCCTTCTAAGGATTTGATGGATGTTGTACACACTTTATGATCAAATTCCTACCAGCAAACAAACTAATACAAGTTATTAAAAATATATATATAGCTGTTGAGATGTACTTTTTAAACCTACAAGGAATGCTTTCTCACAGATATACTGGTCAACCATAAATGTTCTTTCTTGCAAATACATTGATCAAGCAGAAATATTTTTTACCTCCTTTTATTCCTAATGTTCTCACCCTGTTTGATATTTAATGTCTTTTATTTGTTTATTTCTCATCCGTGATCCTTTAAGAGCTTTACAAAAGATGTATCTTTATCTCCATTACACAGATGGGAAGACCACAAGAGATGAGGCAAGCTGCTTGGACGGAGCAGGATTCACTTTCACAGCTATAGTCTCCATCTCTTACACAATATGACATTTCCTGTATGTCTACTGGTCATGGGTGCTGACACCCCCCTCTTTTGAAGTATAACATCTCTTGTATTTTTCTTGTAGAATCAATATTTTAGGGATGCAGCCACTGGCCAGCCCATTTAACAATGAATTTTTTAATGGTCTTTGCGACCGAGTTCGTGATGGGAACACACGGACATACTACCGCAAGCCGTGGAATGTGGCTTCTCTCAATTACGATGTAAGTTTAAGTCCTGGGCAAACTAGAATGTGATTAATTGAATGCCAAATCCTGACATACTCTTGGAAGGCTCAGCACATCTCTTGAGTCAGGCAGCAGCTTTTTAGGCTCAAGCTTGTGCTAAAGTCCAGAGGAAAACAAGGTATCATTTACTTTGGCCGTTAAGCTCAGTTATGCCAGGTAAATTCCCACATCTTCATTGCTGCACCTTTGCACAATAAACGAAACTATCTTTCTGGAATGTTTAAAATATGAGCAGAAGAAATGAACAGAAGCTGTACAAAAAGAATTGTGATACCCAGCTTTTACTAGGCTGAACAGCAAATAAGCTGCTTTTTCAAGGACATGTAAAAGCTGCTGATAAAAAGGCAGACATAATATTATGATATTCTGGTCCTACTTGTTTTTTCTAATCAGTGATGATTTTCTCTGTCCCACTGGAAAAAAAAAATAAAAAATCCATTAGGCTTTTAAGTTTCAGACTATGACTTTCACTGAGGTCTGAATACCAAAAATGTTGATGATTATTGAAAAAAAGATTAGATGCATTTCAGAAATCAAAGCACAATTTTGTGTCCTAAATGCTTTACCAATTATTGTAAGGAGGAACTTAACACGACAAATACAATTTAAAGTAGGTCTTTCCCAAAATTAATAACTCTGACTAGTGATCTCTGGTTATATTTGATTTTGATGTATAACAATTTTCAGTTGCTAAAATGTGATGTTCTGCTAAAGTATATTAAAACAAACACCACTGAAATATGTATTCTGAATTAGTTATTGTTTGCTGTAAGAAAGGAAAGCAGAATCACAATTCTAACTGATTTCAAAAGCCAGGACCTTTTAGCAATTGTAACTGTGTTCTAGGAAAGAAAGATTATTATTCCTTATGCAGAGACATAGAATCTCCAGAGCTGGAAGGGGCCCACAAGGATCTCCAAGCCCAACTCCTGGCCCTGCACAGAACACCCTGAGAGTGACACCATGTGACTGAGAGCATTGTCCAAATGCTTCTTGAACTCTGTCCGGGCTTGGTGCTGTGACCACTTCCCTGGGGAGCCTATTCCAGTGCCCAACCACCCTCTGGGTGAAGAACCTTTCCCTGATATCCAACCTAAACTTTTCCTGATACAACTTCAGGCCATTCCCTTGGGTCCTGTCACTGATGACCTCAGAGAAGAGATCAGTGTCTGCCCCTCCTCCTCCCCTTACAAGGAAGCTGTAGACCATGTAAAGGAACTGTTGATACACATAAATCACTTTGACAGTGTTACATGCTGAGATTTAATACTCATTGAATTATTCCCATTTCAGTTTTCTGTTCACTTTTGAACCACTGAATTGATCCAGATGAGGTAGTTTGAGGGCAAGTGATAGTTCCGTTTGTTTTGGTTCAAAAGGAAAAAGCTGTAAGAAAACGCACTAATATGCTCTGTAAAAGGTACAGCTTTAAAGGGCTACACAGATTTTTCTCCTACTGCCTGCTTTGTTTTCTCATACAACTTTTCATTTATCTTTTCACAGACAAAAGCAGACAAAACCTTCTCATCTGTGTACTACCACGATCGTGTGAAAATGATACGAGAAGTTTACATGCAAAAAGAGACATATTTTACTGGTGAACTCTCTCTGAAATACACACCTACTGATGGAAGTAAAGCAATCGATGCAGAAGGAAATTTCAAATTTGACTACAGAAAGAAACACACATTAGGTTCCTTCCTGCACAGATACACAGAAAGGGTGAGATTAATTCTTCTAAAGGTTTTAATGTAATTATTTTACAAATGGTACAGTTTATGCGGTGTTAGAACAAGGCAATAATCATCTAAGTATTCTAGTCAGCTGCTGCTTTTTTGCCAATTATTTTTTAAAATATGAAATACTGGTGACAATAGGGTTAAGATTCCAGACATGTCCAAAGGGCAACTAAAAATATCATCTTTTTCCCACTGTTTGTCCTTGACTAGCAGACACGCTTATCTTCATCAGAGGCTTGATGTTGGAAAGGATCAAGACCTCTGGTCTCATCTTGATTAAAGAGCAGCTCTGATCTAGAGCAATATGGGCAAAGTAGGTCAAGTCTTGTGAGGAAAGATTGCCACTGAGTAGACCTACTCTACATAAGCACAAAATAAATTTTAAGAATAATGACTAAAAGTTCAGATCTCAGACATTTGGATACACCTGTACTAATAAACTAGACAGGGTTAAAAGGCATGGCACACAATACTCCATAGTTTTACTAGCAGGCTGCCATGACTTTAGTCAGTGCTAGCTCTCATGCTCTCATAAGCAATGCCCATCCTGCACTTCCCCACAGCATGTTTGAAGGAAATGTTCTTCTAGACAGTCTGGAGAAAATTAAGCCCATTTTGGGATTGCACACAAGCCATACCACTGCCTTCCCTTTGAAACAGTGGAAAGATCCTACCCCATTTTATTTGATAGTAAAGGAGTAGCCTTAGCATTTAGTGAGGTCAAAACGAGATAAACCACAAAAAGTGATGTTAGACATGCTGTGGCTGACTCCCAGTAAGAAGACAAGCCCCAGGCAGCTGCTTGTTCACTCCCACACCAGCAGGATCAGGGAGAGAACAGGAAGGGTAAAAACAAGAGAACTCACGGCTTGAGATACAGACAGTTTAACAGGGAAAGCAAAACTCATTCACATAAACAAAGCAAAACAAGGAATTCCTTCACTGTTTCCCACAGGCAGGCAGGTGCTCAGCCATCTCCAGGACAGCAGGGCTCCATCACGTGTAACAGTGACTTGGGAAAACAAATGCCATGACTCCAAACATCTCCATCTTCTTCCTTTATATAGTGAGCACAATTTTATCTGGTATGGAAAACCCTTGGATCAATTTGATACACCAGTTCCATCTATGTCTCCCCCAACTTCCCAAGTGCCACAACTTCCTTGCCTGCACAGCAGTACAAAATGCAGAAAAAGCCTTGGCTGTGTGTAAGCAATGTTCAGCAATAACAAAAACATCTCTGTATTATCAACCCTGTGTTCAGCACAAAACCCAAACACAGTCCCATGCTAGCCACTGTGAAGGAACTTAACTTTATCCCAGCCAAAATGAGCACAACATGACATTGTGGCCTAATCCAGCAGCTGTGTGCTAGTGGAATTAACTGATCAGGTCATATACCCTTTTCCACCCTATACTCCAAGGGCGTGATTACAACATGCCATCATATAGAAGACAGATCAACTCCATAGAGCTGAAATGCATGATGTGCAAGGAATACTAGATTTGCCTCAACTAATTAAAATTTTCAAGTTTGTCAGCCTTGTTGTCTAGGACCCATTCAGAGCTCTGGAGGTCAAACAGATGTAAGGGAAAGCTAACATAACTTTTATAACTGATTAGTTAAAATAATGCTGAAGACGAAGGTCTGCACTATTAAAGATTAGCTGAATCCAGTATTGCCTTTGTCCTGGTGCAAGTTTTCTTGGGATGGAAACAGACCACTTAAACTTCAAACCATAAATCTCCTTAGACACAAAAGATCAAGCTCTATAGCTCAGGGGATTTTACTGTCTTCTTATAGTCTGGTGGCTTGTGATAGGAGTTTTGGACTCAAGTTCTTGCTCAGAGATCAGTTCAGAGAATGAGTAACAATCTGTCACCAGCGGAGTTCTATCAAATTCATTGGCTGCAGGGTAGTGGAGCAGCACTGCGTGCATGAGAACCCTCCAGGGCTCACTTGCAAGTTAAAGTCAGAAGCCTGGAGGAGCCCGGAGAGAAAGAATCTGTGTATGCTGGTTTGTAGGAGTATTGCACCTACAAAAATTTCCTCACAGAGATTTAGAGGCCTGAAGATCTCTGCCAGTCTTAAGCAGCATCTGAGTCAGCAGTTTAAGATCCTTTAAATGGTGCTGGATAATGTGATGGTCAGGTGCTAGATCCTTTTTACATACCTCCTGTTAGACACTACTATTAAGGGAGTCACATAAACCCTGCAAATAATAATGAGGTTTGGAAGGCATGTGTTCCCTTACAGTCTTAAGTGCAACTATTTCAAAAGATTTTATTACGCAACTTATGGGCAGTAGCTAGGTCCTAGTTTAAAATATGATATAAAACTACCTGGGGTGTAATTTACAAAAGTATCTGTTGCTATACATAGACTTACAACATATGTAAGTGCATCAAATGGATTTTTTCTTCTCATTAATTTTCATTTTATGACCTTGTTTTGAGGTTTTGTTGCTTTTAATTGGAACTGTGCCCTTCTTTCTGACAGTCAGGAGGTGTTTGTTTTTAATTGGAGCTGTGCCCTTCCTTCTGACAGTCTGGGAACAACAAGGAAATGATCCAAAAAAAGAGAGAACTTAGTTCTGCTCTAACTATAAACAAAGATAAAACTCCATGTGACCTAAGTGGGCAGCTTCTGTTATTTAGAAAGCCATATAGAACAGCTTTTCAATGTTATGAAAATCAGAAAGCCACTTTCAGTAGGCATTGCGCTTAAAGAGACCTGTTGTCAAATAGATCACAAGGGCCTTGCTGAAGTGAGTAGGGCAGAGTCCTGAAAAATTGGAAGAACTAAACTAACTCTCTTGCTGCTTCCTCAATTTAACTCAAGAGAGCTTTTTAACTTTTATCAAACAAGTTTGTCCCTCTTCCATAACGCCAGATTGAATGCTATGTTAAAAAGTGCTGCAGCTTCTTTACAAGTAAAATAGATTTTCCTGCTGTGCTGCATATTAGAATGGCCCTCTCTTCTCTTTTCTTGTCCCTTCATTCAGAACCAAACCTTTCTGCATGTAAAAGGAAAGATTCAGCTGGGAAGATTTCAAATTCGGAGCCGTGATGTCCATCTCACAGATAGTTTCCTTCAGGATTTAAAAAATCTACCTGCTGAATATGACAAGGGGGAATATTTCAAATTCCTGGAAGATTATGGAACTCACTATGCAGTCTCTGGAAGTGTAGGAGGAAAATATGAACTTATTTACGTGCTGGATAATTATGCAATGTCTCAACTAGGTATGCTTTCTGTTGGCCTTGCTATGTTGTGCTGATTATCACCAAGTCCCTAGACTTTTAAAGAGATGTCTGATGGTAGATCTGTGTTTGTGAAAAAATACTGAGAACAGCATAGATCCATGCATGCTGCTTGTAGTACACCAGTGTCATAGAAGTACATGAGTTAACAGCATCAACCTTTGTAACTTACAGAATAATTTGAAGTCTGTGTTTTAAGTCTGTGACTGGGAGGGGAAAAGAACCTTAAAAAAACCTCGTGAAAACATTAGCAATAATTGCATGATTTGCAAGAGATCTCTAAAGACTAGAAAATCTGCCTAAACCTTAAATCCTATTTGCCAGTTGCTACCTTTTTCTGGTACAATCACTCTAAGGGTATGGTGGTGACAAAAAACAAGGAATAAATTGAAGTACTTTCTAGAAACTACATGCACTTGAATGAGTTGAAATTGATTTCATAGCTTTCAACATTCACACTGGAATATTCATGACCCGGTTAAGACAGGAAAAATAGTAGAAATTTAATCTTCCCTCACATGCAGTTGAGGTATATGTGGGTTTGTCTTGGATTAAAGTGATCACACTGGAATAAAGTTAGAAAAGGCAATTCTCATATTGATCTTGGAGATCAGAAAATAAGTACATACTGCATGCAGCATCAGTAACAACATTACTATAAAATATTCAGGCTATGCAAAGGGATATGGGGAAAATATGTCACTTCCATTTCCCACTATTAGTCTGTTCACCACCTCAAGATTGTGGTTCTGGATTTTTTTGAAGTCCCAGTTTTAAGCAAAATTCTTTCTGAACACAAAAGTGAAATTGCAGATGATATGTTTGAATTCAATATGGAGAAAGGAGGTGTTGGAAGCAGTAGTAGGTAGAGGAGGATTATGATTTGTGGAAAAAGTGTAGTCTTAAGAGATCAGTGGCCTTGATTAACTTCATGGGGAAAAGGAGTGGAGAAATATAATTGAGGTTAGGAGAATGAGATTGGGAGAATTCCATAATTTAGCACATAAAAAGTGTAAATGTTAAGCAGCTGCAAACCACAACATTTCAGTATAATAAATGGAAAGAATGGCCCTTAAAGGGATGCCTGCTTTCAACTAGATAAAAGAAAAGAAAAATACATTTTTGGTATTTTTCTGAACACCATAGATGTTGCCTGCATCTGTTCAGGCACTTCAAATACAATCATGAGATAGACAAAGTAAAAGTAGAAGATAAATGGGAAGAAGAAAGCCACAAACACTTCCAATAGCCCTGAACCGCATTCTATAAGAATAATAATAGCTCATTATTTAGGCTGATTCAATCTAATTACCTGTTTCTACTTCCAGGAATCACTGTGGATGATGTGAAAAAATGTCTTGGCTATCACTTAGGTGCCAATATTGGATATAAAAATGTACATGTCGATTTAAACACTGGTGGTGGTAAATGTGAAAATATGACTGTGAACAACAGATGTAAGTATATCCTTGATTTACATTAAATTTTTGTTTAAGGAAAGATAACACTAGTTGCTTTCCCTTAATAATTAATACAGTTATTGCTGTTAGTGAAAAGAACAAATCCAGTAGACCAATATAAATGAGATTCACATTATTCATGCTCCCAAGTCAAGATAGCCTGAGAATGTGTTCCCAGAACACACTTAAATGATGCATACATACATACATACATACACACACACACACATCACTGGCCACACAAATAAATACCGACAAAATACAGACAGTGCTCAGGCAAACTCAAATGGCACCAATGGCTTCATCCTTTTCTCCTCTTCATCTGATCAGGAAAGAAAATCTTTGAATGGGCAATATCACAGAATCACAGGTTGGTTGAAACTGGGAGGGTCCTCTGGAGGCCATCTTGTCCAACTCTGCTCAAGCAGGTTAATCTAGAGCAGATATTCTCCCCAGGCAGCCCAGGCCTCAGGTATTTCACTCTCTCCACAATATACATAGTCAATACAGATAACTCTAGCAGCTGACCTTAAATATCCAATTGAAACAGCAACTGCATCATTAGCATCATCACTAACCTCTCTTGTTAGTGACAGAGATATATAACACCAGGCCCACATCTCAACTCCCTTTGCTGATGCACACCAAGATACACACACACACACACACACACACACAATGGATGTCTCCAGTCACTGGCCTTAGGTGCTCAGTCTACTCAGCAATCAGCCCTTAGATCCTCTTACCTCTAGTTGCCTTAGACAGAAATACACTCATATGCAAAGAGGTCTCAGAAAACCCCAGGACACTGAAGTCTCTCCAGTGTTTGGCCTAGAAACACTGGTCATTCCAGTAACCAGGTCCTCCATTTGTCTCACTCTGGAGACATAAAATCATGGAATGGTTTGGGTTGGAAGGGACCTTAGAGATCACCTAGTTCCAGCACCTTACTGTGGAAAGGGATTCAACACACTGGATCAGGTTGTCCAGAGTCCCACCCAAATAAACCTTGAACACTTCCACGGATGAGAATCCACAACTTCTCTGGGTAATTTATTCCATTACTTCACTGCCCTCTGAGTAATGAACTTCCTCCTATCATCTAATCTAAACCTCTCCTCTTTCAGATTAAAAGCATTCCTCATTCCAAAAAAAATGGCCCTCCTCTCTTTTTATAAGCCCTCTTTAAATACTGGAGCACTCCAACGAGGTCTCCCCAGAACCTTCTCTTTTCCAGGCTGAACAACCCTATCTCTCTCAGCCTGTCCCTCATAGGAGGGGTCCTCTAGCACCCCATCCACTTTTGTGGTCTCCTCTGTTCTTGCTCCAACACGTCCATATGTTCCTTGTGCTGAAAAGCCCTGACCTGAACACAGATGGGATTTCATGAAAGCAGAGCAGAGGGGCAAAATGATTTCCCTTCCCTGCCGCCCACGGTGCTCTGGGTGCAGCCCAGGGCACATTTGGCTTTCTGGGTTGTGAAAGCCAGGATATGGCTTTTCATGGCCAGGATATGTCCAGCCTCTCACCCACCAGCATCCCCAAGTCCTTCTGGGCAGGGCTGCTCTCAGTGAACTCTCCTCCCAGTCTGTGCTCAGGCCTGGTATTGCCTGAACCAGATGTAGCACCTTGCACTTGAAGTTGCTGAAGTTCATGAGGTTTTTGTGGGCCAAATTCTCAAATATTTCTGGGTGTCTCAGGATGGAATCCAATCCTCCTTTTGTTTTAATGGCTCCGTTTCATGTCATCTGGAAACTTTCTGAGGGTGCACCTGATCACACTCTCTGTCATTGATCACACTCTGTCATTGCTGAAGAGCATCGGTCCCAAAACAGAACACTGGGGGACACTACTTGTCACCAGCTTCCACCTGTGCACATAGAGCCATTGTCCACAATTCTCTGGCTGTGTCCATCCAGCCAACTCCTTGCCCACCAATTAGTCCACCCTTCAAATACATTTGTCTCCAGTTTAGAGATAAAGATGTTGTATGGGACTGTATCAAAAGCCTTATGGAAGTCCAGGTGGATGACATCTGTTGGTCCTCCTTTGCTGACTGTTCCTGTCACTGCATCATGGAAAGTCACCAGATCTAGGCCACAATAACAGCTACTGTGATACTTGGCTCCCAAGCTACCTATCGTATATTCTCCTGCTGGTCTGGCTTGACGCCGGCTAGTTATCACACACTGACACATGTGCTCCAGATATTAGCACTACAAACACCAGGCCCCTATCAGCCCTTTTCCAGTTCTAGATGCTGGCACACAGAGCTCCATACACATGCATGCACAGAGAATAGAGTCTCTTCATCCTAGAAAATAGCTAAAATGGAACTTAATGGTAAGCCAGGACAGACTGCAAAGTGAAGGACAGTACATAGACAAGTTCACTATCAGTCACTTTTCTAGATGCAATCAGTCCCCTTTTTCTGACATTATCCTTTTATTTTCTCATGTTTGTTCCTCCCAAAGCCACCTTGAACCTCCCTGACTTAACCCCCCTAACTTAAATACTTAGCATATATTTAGAGGAGTGCTTTTTCAATGGCACTCCTCTAAATATATGCTAAGTATTTAAGTTTGTAAAATCCCAAAATGCCGTTCTCTGAATCTAGAGAGCCCTTTTGTTGACTCATCTTGCTGTTGATTCATCTTCAGCCCCATCATGCAGGGCCAATGGCTTTGCTGCGACAGGCCTGGGAGGACTCGAGGCTGGGCCTCCCTTTCTCTGATTAGTCTGGTTGTGTTCTCCTGCCTGTCATTGTTCCCCTCTGCTCCTTTGTGAGTCTGGAGACTGGCTTTGTTTCCCATGGCATAAAAATTGCAAACGGGAAGGAGATTTACTGCTGAGCACAAAGGAGGTAATTCTTTTCAGTGCTCTGCTCTTGTATTTTAATTATGAAGCAAACACTCCTAGTGTTCCAATTCCTGCCCAATTCTGGTTCTGCTCAACTGATATAGCAGCATTACTCACCATCTTTTGCTTGTTATCAAATGATCTCTATAATATGTCTCAGTTTTTCCTAGGCCTTCTTTTCTTTCCAGATCTAGGGTTTTATAATTCAATAGCAAAATTGAATTATAGGTAAAATTTCTTCCCACATAAGAGGTATGAGCAAAGAAATATTGAATTATGCTACAACCAAGAGTTCTCTCTACAATCATTTTACAAAGAGGGACTGGCTGCACTAGAAGGACAACTGTTCTTGCAGGTGCAGGAACATTAAACACTTTTCTTCATCCTCCTTTCTTTCTGCAGCAGAAATAGAGGGTGATGCTATCATTGATGATGTCCTATCCTTAGTTGAGGGGGGGAAGATTGACTTTTCAGTTAAAATAGAAGAAATGTTACTACGTGGATCCAAAGCGGTTGATGTGCAGGATTACATACAGTGGGCTGAATCTTTGGTTGATGCTCCAGTAGTGATACAGCAACGGGTAAGTACTGCTTCTTCAAAGCTGTGGCTTTTTACAGTTTGAAAGCTTTTGTTCTAAGATGGAGGTGGGACTCTAAGTTTATTATGAATTTGCAGGCATTGTCTTCATTATAACTGTTTATTCAGATGTTTACCCTAGTGATGGCTATACCAAAAGCATTCAGAACTTTGGAAAAGTGTGTTATCCATGAACTTTTTTCTTTTACAGCCTTCTCCAATATATACACTTATTCCAGTTAAGATGAGAGATGCATATGTAAAGAAACAAAATTTGGAAAGAGCAATAGAAGACTACATTACAGAATACAGTGTGTGCAAATGTGAACCCTGCAAAAATGGAGGCACTCTTGTGCTGGTAGATGGAGTCTGTACATGCATGTGCTCAAGTTATTTCAAGGGAATTGCTTGTGAAATTCCCAAATCTACATTAATTGAAGGTCAGTAAATACTCCAAATAACCTATAATGAACATATTTGTTGTCAACAATGTCCTGACAAAATGAGCCTTCATAAGCACAGAAGCATTTCATAGCACTTCCTTATACCTACTGCTGTCAAACCACAAGGGTCCAAAGGCATGTAAGTTATTGTGATTTACTGGGTTCTTTCCATAATGAGGATATACTCTAATGTTGAGTTTACTGTCCCACATATATTACTGTCTTGAAATGACAAAAAGTTCAGATTCAAGTACACAGGAGTATTACTGAAGCATGGTGCAGTACTGGTAAACTGATTTCAGACAGAAGCAATCTCACCATGTCTTAAACTACTTTGTCTTCAGTTTTCTGCAAAAGCATGGTGTTTGCTAAGACAGGATAATATTTCACAATTACTGTGCCAGCTTAATATTAGGTTGGCCCACATGGGGAAGAGGGAATAGAATGCAGCTCCACAACTGACATTGTAAAAAATTTATTGTGCAGGAAATTCATTATAGGTGGCCAGGTTTTTAAAGCACAGGTGCCCAAAATGTGCCTTAGAGCTTGTTTCCTAGTATGACAAAAACGTTGAAAGCCCAGGACCCTTAAGCAGTGTCACTGACAAGGGCATTTTCAAAAGCCAAATCTTTGTGATGGGTTGTGTGCTGGAGGCTGCAATGATCTGCAAGATCACCATAACTGAGCTGAATACTGATCTACCTTGAAAGAGGTTGATGGACTAATCCTGTATGGTGTCTTAACCAGTTGCGACTGATGGAGGCTGGAGTTGTTGGAGTGCCTGGTCCACCTGCATCAATGGAGAGAGTACTCGAACTCGCCAGTGCAATAATCCTGCACCAGGACCTAATGGCAGATCATGCCAGGGAGAAAGCATTGAAAAACGGTCCTGTGGAGAAGGACAATAGTTATGTTCCTCAAAACCAGGTAAGCAGCCTCTTCAAATATGTTACTGCAGTTTAGAATACATGCTCAGCCAATATTTTGGGCATTTCAGACACAATTGATGAAGTGATAGATAAGTTCACTTATGTATTTCTCTTAAATCTGTGATTTGATAGAGCTGACCAAACACTCTGTCTTGAATTTATGAATGGTTAGATTTGTATTTGAATGTTTTGACAAGTAATGTTATATCACCAAACTCAAGATTAGAATCCTGGATAAGAACAGACTAAAAATACAGTCTCAAAAAAAAAAAAAAAAGAGATTTCATCTCCAATCAGACTACCCATCAAAAAGCTTATGTCTTAAGGAGAGGGAAGAGACATATTTTTCAGAAAAAAAATATTAAGACTTTTTGGGAGACTGAAGTCTCTTACTTGATAAATAAAATGCTTAAATCCAACAAAGCTAGTGTTACAGCAGATTTGAAACTTACAGCTTGGAGAAATATATTTTAAGAAATGTCCACGTACATGGTTTTGTCACAGGATTTTGGTAAGTTTCTTGGTTGTTGGGTTCTTAATAATAATAGTAATAATAGTCATAATAGTTATTATTAATGTTAATCTTAATACTACTACTAATCATATACAACTGCAAAGCATAACAAACAAGAAAACAACAAGAAACAAATAAAACCAAACAGGAGTTTGAGGATGGATGCTCTTGTCCTTAAAATGGCAAAGTGGATCCAAATTTCTTCACCTGCTGAAAACACTAATAGTTTTCATGCCCAGAAGGAAATGTTTGGGTTTTATGCTCAACATGTTGCCATAAGATACTTATCTTCTGAGAGGCCACAAGATGAAAAGAAGTGGCAAGATAGGGAAAAGATATTGAATGTTTCCCCATTATGTGATGGTAAGTCTTGCAAGATGACCTCTTACCTGCACCAAAAATATATATCAGAAGATTTCCTCCATGTCTGCCTTCTTTCAGCTTCAGTAGACTCAGCTACATCTAGTATTTCATCTGTGAAGCATCCTGAAGGAAGCATGGCCAGTAGGACTTAACAGCCCCACATATGGGAATTATAAACACCTTCCTACAGCACCACATCTCTAGGCTGTCAGAGCTACACATTCCATAAGTTATTCCACAGGTGGAAAAGACAACATTGGGAGAAGAATATGATATAGACCTGGAAAATCAAGTGTAATATCATAAAGATAGTTATAAGTAGTGTAAATTAAATAAACCAGCAAGTGCCAGATTTTAAATAGATTGAAGACTGGTCCTTCACACAATGGGCATACCAAAAGCATATATGCATTTTAGAACCTGAATACAAGAAATGGAAGGTTATTAAACATAATCATGCTCACTCAGGAAGTTTCTGAAGAATCAGTTTTTGCAGGATGGGAAACTATTCTGGGAAAGTATTTCTATGTGTTTCCATACTCCTGGGCATCGCCTAGGTCAGTGTTATTGCTCTCTTAAATTCAGGGTATGAAGTTAGCCCTTTGCTTGATTCAATGAAGTTGGTATTCTTAAAATAAATCTCATAAGCAGCCTAATTTTATTCCTGCACTGTATCATTAACATATTCCTATTCAGCCATGAGACCAAACACTACAATGATTATTCATGACACACACATACTCACCTATGTTTCCTCTGGTATAGTATAGAAAGAAGCATTAACCTAACTTTGGCTTCTGATATGTATATGGTTTCAGACATGTGGAGTACTCACTCTTCAAGCAGAAGTCTGATATTTAAGTCTTCTGGAAATCACACTGAGTTTTGATTCATCCTTCACAGAATCACAAAGAATCACATGATGGGTCAGGTTGGAAGGAACCACAGCGGATCATCTGATCCAATCTCCCTGCTCAAGCAGGGTCATTCCAGAGCACATGGCACAGTATTGTGTCCAGATGGTTCTTCATTAGAATTCTTTTACACTACAGTCCTATTTGGGACACAACAATATCATGATCTTAGAGAGATGTGAGAGTAATTTTTTTTTTTTAATTTTGATCAGATATATATTGTAGCTACTACCTCCTATCACTTTCCCATTATTTTTTCTCTTTTTTTAGAAAACATTAATGGATTTCAAACCAATTCCACAAATCACCAGTTTCTGCTGGCCAGCTAGCTACCCAAGAACAGCGGAATGGCATGACTGAAAAGTACCTGCAGCTTAAATGATCTGTAATCAAAATAAAGTAATAAACAATAAACGTATTAACAGAGATGTGCTGATACAGTAGCTGTGGTCAAGCTCTTATTTGTCTGTGGCTCTCATTAGAACATGAATACTCCACCTTAATCAATAGCATGTTGCTGTCCCTTTATCAGTGTTTTCTCATAATTATTTCTGGTATGTTTTCAAACTGATTTTCAGGAATTCAAATCCAGCACAAGTACTAGAATACTGGATATAGCATAAGTTGATTGATGGTATATTGTTAGAAAATAACTTGGAAGAGTCATTATCTTCAGCAAAATGCCCTTGAGGATTTATTTCAGCCCTACATTTTACATCTAATTCTTGCCACGAATCACCAGGATGTTTATGAAGGCATGAAGCTTTACTAGAGTTATTACTCTTGCTCCTTTCAATATTTGCTCAATAGTGCAACATTACATCTTTACTATGCCAATGAATAAAAGATTTCATGTGAAATCAGAGGCATATTACAAAGGGATAGAAGAATTGTCATATTACCATCCACACTTTTAGCAGACCTTCCAAAACAAAGAAGCAAGGCTGATGCAATTGTGTTGTCATTGAACCTACCAGTCAGTCTCCCTCAATGACTTTTGAACCCAGCAGACAACTACCGGAAAATTTGTTTGGGGTGTTGAGGAAGGCTAGTTCTTAAAGAGATGTCATTTAAAAAGGCAGCTAAGTTGAGAAAACAAAAAGAAGTTAGTGTTCCTTTTGAGGAAAAGGTAACCATGTTAACTTAGCTATACTACTAGACATCAGAAGAGCTACTTGGAAGCAAGATATAAGGAAATAGTTAAAAACAAAGGTATGTAAGGGCTAAGTGTTTTGGAAATATAGAAATAATAAAAGCCATCAGATCAATTGGATTGGTCCCTTGCATATTGGCAGTCCAGATCTGGAAGAGTCCCCTGGAACCTTCTTTACCTTCCTCCTGCCTACCACAAATGACTCTAAAGACTTTGAGTACCCAAAATTAAACATTACAAAAGAAAGCAAGGAAGAGAACAGTGAGTCACATCCTGTGCTACAAAATCAGACCAAATAAAGGCTTTTCACTGGTCCCCGCTATCATAAACAGTCCCTTCAGACCACTGGTGCACTAATCTGCATCCACTAATTAATGTTCCTAAGTGCAAACACAGGATTTTCCCAGTGGACAGAACACACATGCACCTAGCATCTCTGCAATCTTTCTGGGACATTTCAGATAGCCTCAAACCTAACAGGCTCTTCACTGCACTGTGCACCAGTAATAAAGGACCTCTTGGTGAAGACCTGATGTTACTGTCTCACAGTGGGACCAGATGAACTCTCCACCAAGAGCAGAGCTATCAGATACCAGGAAATCCCTAATAGACAGCAATTCCTAAAGAGCTGGACATGAAAACATTCCTGCTCAAAAAAAAATACAAAGTGAATAGGCCTAGGGTAACCTACCATTGTCTAAGAGTTAACACTCAATGTGAGCAGACACGGTGAGCAAGCATCTCTCAGTAATCTCCCTCTGAAAAACAGACTTTTTTCCTAGAAGCAGAATTCTCCCTGTCCTGTAATTAAATGTCTTTTATAAGTGGCTCACGTAACATGTGGAAGCCTTACTGATCTCCTTCCTACTCTATGCTCTTTGGAAGATAATTTCTGAATATGAATGAATATAAATTAATATAAATTATAATATAGTTTCCACTTTAAATGTAGTCACAACTTATTTATATGTACTTGATATCAATCCCACATTTTTTGATATAAATAATCCTTCTTCCCTGATACTGACAGATCTTGTCATAAGCTTGCACCTCCACTCTCTTAAGCTACCCAAGGTAAGTCCTTTCAGTGTCCTTTCAGAAGCCAGGAAGTACTACTCATACTAGAAGTCTTCACTTGGTCACTCAACATAGTTGACCAGAACTGCACACAAGACCCTAAACAAGCCCTCATCAGTGCTTTGCATAAATTCTTTTCCTGCCTCTCCCAAAAATTATTTGCCTAATGTGCACTCAAATTACATGTCCTTTTCACAGGTGCATGTCACATTAGTGACTCATTGTCTCTCGTCTCCCTGGCACAAAGCAAAAAATTTTCTTTCTAGTCTTAAGTGTATGACTTTGTCATTAAACTTTGGTTGAGTTCTATCACTCCAATACACAAATTCTTCTCATCTTTCCTGTGTAACAATTTGATTTTCCACAGAATGAGAACAATTCAGTTAAAACACCTTCAGATAACACCAGTATAGGCCCAGCGCTTGAACCAGACTCTTGACCCAAGTAATGGATCAGACAGGATCAGACCCATGACCAATGCTTGTAGAACATTGCAAGTAATCCCAGTTAAACTCAGGGATTCCTTTTCCACTAAACTGATGTTGCTTTAACCACCTCCTTGTCTACCTTGCAGCCTCTCTGACAGGTCACATCCTCTCCCAGTTCCCATCACTTAAAATTCACCACAGGTCATCACATGAAATACTCCGTTGAAATCTAGACAAATAAAGTAAATTGTATTATCTTTGCCTAAAATGTCAGATAACTTTGTAAAACAGGCACTAATTTATTCAGACATAATTCATCTTTAGTGAAACCTACATATATCTAATGTTTTCTCATTCAATTTTTTTTTTTCAAAACTGTTCTCAGAGTTACATAATGTGCTCAAGAAAATAAGCATGTAGCTGCCCTAGTAATTTCCTGGTTTGAGGAAAATAGGTAGTATGTTTGCTAATTGCCCTTCTAAGTATCTATATAATAGATAGTATTGATATATTACTTTGAAAGCTTAATAGCAAACAAATGGTTTGGGACTCCCAGTAATCCTTCCAGTGTTGTAGTACTGACATTATAGGGAAATCCTGATTTCACCACAATGCAATTTAAACCTTGCTTCTGACACAGATATGGTATTTTCTGTTATTTTACGATCATATTTATTTATCACCCATTACTTCATACTGAGAAGATTGCTTACTGAAAACTCAACAGATTTTAATGTAGAAGTTAGACATCACCAAAATATACCAGTACCTGCTTTCCTGTATTCCCTTCTTTCACTACTTCCCTTCTTTCTTCTTTCACCCCCTTTCATTAAGCCCTCTATTTTAGTATTTGGGTTTTTTCTAGATCCACTTCACCGAAGTGTATGGCTACATGCCCCTTCTTCCTTTAATTTTTGTGTATAGAAAGTATGAAACACTACAGAACTTTAACAGCCTGTCAGACCAGGACAATTCTATTTTTCTGACAGTATCAGCTATGAAGAGCTGAGTAATTAAAGTTTAATTGACAGAAATACTGTTCAGCTTATTAGAGATAGAAAATTACTTCAGAATTTTCTATCTGAATCAGAAATGAGATCTGCATGGGATTGATAGTGAAGCCTAAATATATGAAAATTCAGGAACCGTGTATGAAAAACAAGAACAAAATACATTTGCCTTTTTAATTCCGTCAAAGATTACTGAAAAAATAGCTATATAATTTTATCATCAGCATAGACCTGGTTTTCATAAAAATCTTGGAAGTCATTAAATGAATGAATAAAACCTATTCATCCTTCACAGTGGTGCGATGTAACCCAAACAAATACTGTTTAAAATTCTGTTAGGTCTCTGATAATGTGCAAAACAAGAATATTGCTATCTTTTCCTGTGAAGGCTGGATAGACCACATACACTTACTAAACAAAGTTCACAGTGAAGGACAAAAAACATTTTGGCTCCCTATAGTACAGTGCATACTCCTTAGCAGACTTGTGGAGACAGAAAAACTGAAATTATGGTAAGTAGAGCACATTATTAATTTACTTTTTACTACATGGATGCACAAGATGAATGTATTAGCACTAAAACTGCTGTGGGTGTGACTACATTTATTTCTAACAGTTTTCAAATCCTTGCATCTGGCTTCCTGTTTTTGTGGGCATGAGGAAACTTTTCCCTTTTTTAGGTCCTTCATCATTTGGACTGCTTAGTATGTGCTTTACTGATTCTGGCATTCAAAAAAAAGGAAAATAACTTCTTTCAAGGTCCAGCTGACAAACCAGTTTGGGTATCCAGAGGAATTGTGCATTCAAGTGTCAATGTGACACCAAACAAGAAATGGGAAGAGGTCACACCTTCTAACTAGATTTTCAGAAAACAATTGCACTATCTTATTTTAATTCAGCACAACTTTATAACTAAAAAGATAGAGGGATTTATCTGTAAATCTTCTGTATAGCTGGATGGGGAGTGTGGTGTGGTGTTGAGTGTTCAGCAAACTGGCAGAATTTGTTTCCTTAGAAAGCCAGTTTCTTTAGACTCTACATAAGTATCTTTTGTAAGTATTTTATTAATAAATCAAATTGATAATTTCAAGATTAGTGATTTTAAAGCTGTATGTTGAAAAGTAAGAAACATCAATAACTTTTCAAGCCATCTTTGCTCTTGGAAATAACTTAGAACTCCTGGAGTAGCTTGTATGCATTTAACATGGTGCCTATATCCAAGTAATCATCTTCCCTGGATGCAGTACTACTAAAGAAGTATTGTTTATTTGAAGCTGTCAATCCCATTCCAAAAGAAAAAAAAAGTGCATTGTGAAACTTAGAGAAGAAAAAGGTTGTCATTGCAAGTGCCACTTGAAAAATGGTAATGTGAATTAGATTGAATACAGAATATGGTTCACACTTAATAATGCTTCACAGAGTTCTTAGTGTTCTGGTTGAATTTGTCTCTGCTTTACACTATGATCGAATTCTGCCAGAAGTGTTTTTTTCTGAAGTGTTTACATAAGGGATATTTTTTGTTTTTTAAATATAAATCAGGTATTTTTACTTCATTTATTTCTGTTGTAATCTCATTGTGTAGAATCAAATACTAAAGGTCAAAATACTATATTTTTTTACACCAATAATTCAAGTCACCTGACTTACTCTATGAGGATAAACAGGATCTGAATAAGGACTACCAAAGTAGCATCTTGCTGTGCTGCTGCCTGCTGATTTCTAGCGGCCACAGGGATTCTTTAACTTGCACTAGAGGAGCCCTAATATATATGGAATCTATAGATTTGCAAAATCCTACATTAAAATTTGCACAGCAAGCACACAGTTACTCTTCTGGCATGATTCAATTGACTAGCTGCTTGTACAAATAGGTTTGTTTAGAAACAGAATGCCTGTTGATATGTTGATCACCTGTTGAACTTCTGTTGTTACCAACTGCAGCTTGAAAATAAGCAACAATTAACAATTTCACTTTTCTGATTAAACCTTTTCAAATTTCCAAGTTGTTTTCCCCAAACTGAAATACAAATGACAATTCAAAGTAATGCAAACCATGAATTTACTCCTTTAGTTTATTTTCTTGACAATGCTATATAGAACTACGGGGAAGGAAGTGCTTTCATCTTTGCATTACAGGCAACCCAAAAGCTTCACCAAGGAAGCCAATCACGTTCTTTGGTCTTTGCTTTGATGCTGCACAGGTGGAAATTTATATTACAGCAATATGAGAAGACAGAAAAAAAAACAGAAGAGCAAAACAAGTAACAGAAGAAAGTGGAGTGAGGAGTACTCTAGGAAAGTTTGATTTCTGGCACTTTTACACTAAAAAACAAACTTGTGGAAAAAAAAATGTATTCCTACCAAAAAAAAAAACAAAAAAAAACCCCAAACAACAACAAAAAAAAAAACCCCACCAACACCAAATCAAAACAGTCAATGAGTGTTTTGAATATGAGATTGGGTATAATATGGTTTTAGTGCATACATGAAGAGATGGAGGGATCAAAGTTAGGCCTGCAGAATCCTGAAATCCAAATGAGGACCAAAACATAGAATTTACTATTTCACTTCTGACTATCATCATAGAGGAAAGTTTAGACCAAAACACTTAGATATAATATCAGATGAAGAAATATCACAACTACAATAGTAACTTTGGGCAGGTGAGACTGAAGCTTAATGTCGCATTTTCCTTGGATTTAAAGGCAAGACAGGCTGCACTGATTCCTAACTTAAAGAAATACCCCTTAACATGCCTGTCTTTTTGCAGTTATACTGGTAATTCTCAGATATACTCTAAGAAGCAAACGAACTTCTGAGACATGACAATTCAGTAATAAAACTTCTGATGAAAATAAGGCCAACCACAGAATTTGATTTATCTATTTCCATTTATCCTTTGTTTAAATAAAAAAAATAAATCCTACAGATTCTGCATAGGAATACATTATACTATATACAAATATATGTTGGTTACAAAATGGGCTGAATGTCTAACCATAGTCAAAAAGAACCATCTCATAAGGAACTCTGTGTGACAAGACTTCTACCTTCTTGCAAAGATCCCTGAGGTCACAGGCCTTCTGATAGCCACAGAAGACCAGTAGGTGTGGCATAACTGGGAACACAGCAGACTTTTGAAATTGATTCGTGCAAAATACAGCTTGCAGGGCTAAGAATAATAAAATTTTCAGGATACTATTGCTTTTATTAAACATGCGCAGTTTTCTGTCTGTCAAGCTGACCTGGAGCATAAGAAGTAGAGAAAGACTGAGAGATAATTTTTTCCCTGATATTTAAGCTACTTTCAAAAATGCTACAAACCAACATCTTCCCCAATTAAATACAAAAATACCTTTTTTACTCACTGTATAAGGAAAAATACCGTAATGATAAAGCTAGACAAGCAGTAGACGGATTGCATGCACCACTCAATGATAGCTCCGTTCTGTGCATGCATAATGCCCTCTGTTGGCACAGAGAGACAAACTGCACTCAGAGCCTCACAGATCCCAGTGTCCTAGCTGTCCTATAGTGTCTTCCAGCCAACTTGAGAGCCCCATCATGTTATTAAGGAAAACTATTGGCAAGCCAAGACTACTACAATCACCTGGACCATTCACACTGAAATCAGGCAATATTTTAGCCTATTTAAGTAAGATATGTTGAAAGAATTGCAACCTTCCCCATCCCTGTACTTTGCAACTTGGATGAAACACAGATTTACAGACACCCTCAGAATTTAGAACAATACCCTTCATATGATCTTTATTTGTTAAAGTTTTTCATATTCTGGGGTGGGGAGAGGGGATGGGGGAGGAGAGGGGTAAGCTAATACAAGAAAATGTGTTAGGTATGTAAATTAGACAAAGATAAATCGTATGCATAAATATATGTAAATACAAAGCTGACACAGAACATATCATGTGACATTGTTAACGTCTCCTGACAGCACAATACAGTTAACAAAGGATATTTAAAGGCACAATTTTAATTTTTTTTTTGTGTAGGAGCAGTTTTAGTGTCTATTTGTAAACCATCTGTACCTGAATCCCTGAATCAATAGTCTGGGATTAGGAATCTGATGGGATTTGTGGGTTCATTTCAACAGAAAGTCATCTCTTTAGGTATTTTTTCTTACAAACCACTCATTCTGGCTTTTATTCTAGTTAAGAGAAAAAACTAAAAAATAATAAAAGTAATTCTTCATCAGAGTTCAGCAGTCTTTACAAGAAAAATATTAAATAAACAAAAAGAGCACCTGTCTTCAACCACATCCCTCAATGCAAAAAGTGAAGTACAGAGAAAATTAAGAATGGAAAAATTACACAGAAATGTACAAAAACAAAGCCACATCTATGTTCTTGCACTGAAATTGTGAACAATAGTCTCTAACTTGCAATGTTATCACTGAAAAATATTGAAAAGTCATGAGAATGATTTATTACATATGTTTAAAAATGGGATGTAAGAAATTTGCCAAATTAATCCATAAATATAGGCAAAATGCTTTTAATCATTTTAGGGAGTTTACATTTTCATAGAATGAAATGGAGGTCAAAGGATCTTGTGCATTTTGTAATTATAGCTATTGCTGGGTGTTTCTTTCACTTCTGCTGACACATCTCTAACAGCTCTTCTTCTCATTAGTCACTTGTTTAGCTAAGTTTTTGAGAAGTGTCACAACCTCTGCAATACCATGATTCTTCTCTAAACCTCTGAGGGCATCTGCATTTTGATTCTGAAGATGAGTCCATAGGGAGACCTGTTTACTTATCTCTTCAGAGAAGAAAAACTTCCAGAAATCATGTGTCCAGGCTCTCACTTCACTTACACAAAGGCTCTCAAAATGTCAGTTTATGCACAACCATTGATCTTCTCCATCTCAGTAGTTTTTCAAACTATTTTAAAAATCTTTTTGTCAATCTCTTTAATGTCTTCAAGTGGTTTTCCATGTCTTTTATGTCCCCAGTGGCCCTGTTTCTATGATTTCTATGGTCTTATCCTATTCTCTTTTGGATCACAGCCTCTAATCCATTATTCCACACCTAGATTTCCATGGATTTGAGTATTTTTCCTTATATTACATAAGTTTTTTATCAAATCTTTTTTCATCATCCTGTAAAAGAAGTTTTTCAGGTTCAAATTTATGCAATAGCCCACAAGAATGAAGAGCTAGCATATGGACCCCCCCTTGCTGACCACTGCTGTATTTCTGCTTCCTGCTGCTCTTCTCCCCATGACAGTCAGCAGATGTTCTATGCTCCACAATAAAAATATCCTGTTCAACTGGTAATCTACCCAATGGCCCAATCTTTGATGAATGCTCAGTAGACTCACCTTACCTATCAATCTAGCCTGTGCTCAGCAAAAAATTGGCAGTATGATCTTGCATAACAAAAAATTGAAATTTTTCTTCCCATACAACTTAGCCTCTGGACCAAAAAGCTGGTATATGCTGCCTCATCTGTCATGGCCTGTAGCTTCTCTTGAGGAAAAAGCAAAACTGAAGGAGACCCTGCTGAATTTCCCCTTCTCATTCACACATACTCTGTAAACAGCAAATTCAAGTGCCTGTACCAGTGCAAGTAACAGACTTGGTACGTAACTAAATTTGCATTATTAAAGTTAAGAAAGCAGCCATAGTGTCTCTGCCTTTTAGGCAAGGCAACAGGCAGGCACTGAGCACGCATAACAGCAGCAAGTCAATTCCCTGTGCTCACAGTAGGTGATCAGGGAATTCGGATACATGACAGACAACAAGCTAAAAGAAGTAGGGAAAGCAGACACTTTATTACTGTTTTCAAATGTCTAATGGAAGGGTGTCATACTCATCTTAGAGATGCACAGGGACAGAGAGGCAATGGGGGGGCAAAATTAGTATTGGAAACAATGCAAAAAACCACAAAAATTCCAGGTCGTTTCCTTTTTTTGTTTGGTTGGTTTTGTTGTTGTTGTGTTTCTGGTTTTGAGAGGTTTTTTTCCCCTTTTATTTTTCTTTTAATAGTGATAGAAATGAAATGCTGGGTCAATTTAGTGAGGCTGCAGATTTTCCACCCTTACTCCCCTCCCCTACCTAAATGATACTGGAAGTTTATGATTTGTTACAGGAGAGACTCCTCCATTAGAGGTCACTATTGTGCCAGCACCCGGCAAAGGCAACGCGGAAAATCAGGCACATGATGCTCGTACAGAGAAAGTGCAGCATGAAAGGGTTCCCTTCCTTGCATGGCTGAAAGGTGAGACCCATCCAGCCGCAGGGCAGGTGTATGATGGAAGAGGGGGCACACAGCACACTTATGTCTCATTTCTCAGGTAGCGCATTCCAAATACTGGATAAAAAGAGGGAAAGTGAGGTTAGCAGAAGAGGGGGAAACCTTGGAAAAAGGCAGGAGAGTAGGATAGGAAGGAAGAAATGTTCTTTTTGAAAGAAACACATAGCATATCCACACGACTTCAGAATATGGGGTTTGTGTACACTCGCTGTCTAAGCTGACTTTACTAAAAGGACTCTCAGCAGATGGAAAACTGATCCTGATTTTCTGCAGTGATTGCCAGAGGCACAGGTAATGCATTCTCACTTAAACTAATTCCTCCCTTTTTTATATCACAGGCTAACCAGTTATTTTAAAGCCAGAAGGCTTTATGATCAACCTGCCACTACCTGCTAAAGATCAGGGATAGTCCAAGTTTTTTTAAAAGTCTAAAGGATAGGAACATAGAAAGGATGTCAGACATTATGCAAATACTAGATAGAAGGACTTAGGAATTTTTTTCTGAAACAGTCTTCTTAAAGATGTTTGGATCAAACAGTGTTTTCATTTTCAAACTTTACTGTCTTTGATTAAAACTGTTTCTGAAGTTACTTTGTGTTTTGAAATGTTTATGCTGTGGGAGCATTCTCTTTGTTGTTGTTATTTAGGCCACATCATTGTCTTTTTTTTTTTTTTAAAGCTTTCCCTTTCCCCCTTCTTGTTTTAGAATATAAAAATAATTGCAGAATAGCATACACAGTAACTAAAAATTTTAAATTTTAGAGTATGAGAAAAGACTCCAGAAGTATTAGATTTAGTTCCAATAAGCAATATCAATTATCACAGAAGCACTGGGTATGGATACAGACACAGTGGTGAAAGATTCCTGGCAACTGAGAATTTAACTTGAGCCTTAATTTTTTGTTTCAGATGTGTTCAAATTTAGCCTCACTTGTGACAGGTAATTTCATGCGAACACATAAAGTACAGCAAAGTGTCAATTTCCATTTATTAGAACTAATTTTTTTTTTTTAACTTAACTAGAGATTGTTTGACTAACTGAGATTGACCATGAAAGTCAAGGACATTTTGTTTGTTTGGGTTTTTAAAGCAAGCATCTTTTTAAAACAAAGCAGCCTGACCCCTCTAGTATGAATTGGGGAGTAGCTAACACATGTACGGTTGATCTTCTACCTTTTAAAATGTAGAGACTGAAGAGCTGTTGTTAAGAAATCATCTGATATTAACAGAGACTAAAGTGCTATCATCTGAAACCTTTTATTCAAAGGTTTAAGGAGGATATCTTGAAGAGTAAAGCCTATTTATTACCCACTGCTCAGAGCTAGGTGACACCTGAAGAGGCACAGATGTCAGTTGCAAGTCCTCTCTGCCCCCCTAAGGTAGTGCAGAAGGGCAAACAACTCAAAACAGGACATTGCCTGCAACTGGGACGCTTTTTAGGAAATAAGAGCTTGTTTTGCTTCTCTGCACTAAAAGAAGATGAGACTTGAAGAACTGATGGATATTTAATATACGACAGGGCAGAAAAGGAGATTATTTTGTGTGTGAAAGTGTGGGATGTCCACAGAGATCCCTCTCTCCCTCCCACAAGGTCTACACAACTGGTGAGGTATTTGCATGGTTTTTTACATGCCTTTTTGCCTCCCTGGCAGAGGCAGGGAAGGACATGTTGAAGAGAAAGGGAAGTCAGGAGTGTTTTGCTAAAGCTGTCTGTTCCTCTTGCTTTTCCACTTCCTCCTGGTATGAGCAGCTGGAGGAGATGCTGAAGGGGAAGCCAAGCCACCTGATAATCCCCTGCCCAGCTACCCACATGAGGGGTTTATAGGGAGGAAACTGAAGCAACTTCTTCCTTGAGAAAGTTTTCCTTCCCCTCTGACCTCCCAATGCCTCCTGCCCGCAGTTCAGCTCCCTCTTTCCTCCTCCCCCCAAGCGAAGCTACACCGATGGCCGCCGCCACGCCCTCAGGCCTGCACGGAGGGCCGCTGCCACGCCCTGAGGCGTGTAGTGGCTCTAGGCAGCCCCCGGGTTTTTTGGGAGAGCCTGAGTGCCGTCAGGAAGGCAGAGTCGGGGCTGGGTGGCGGATGGTGGCGAAAGCAGGGCACAGGCACAGCCATTCCTGAGGGGCACGGAGGAGGGAAGCTGAGGGAGCACAACATCACCAGGGCAGACCCTCCCCAGCTGCCAGGCGTCCATTCCCCAGACAAACTGCTTGTGCTCAGCTCCCAGTTGCCCTGCCCTGCTCTGCTCCTCCATCTTCCCTCTCACCCCAATCTCTAATTTCCTCTCATACATAGCATCTAGCAACTGCCCAGGCAGTGCGTCTGCTTGCCTGCCAGTCTTCTGAGTGGATGGCTTGCTTTACAGAGATAGCCACCAGGTCTTTTCCACATCCCCCTTGCCTCAGACTAGGCGTTGGTTGCTGCAAACCCAGCCATCATGGCTACACGCACATCACCTGCAATTTAGCTCATTAAATCATCGAAGCAAGCTACTTCGGGTGATCGGTGGTGGCCCTCAGTGAGAAGAGCTGTGGGGTGTGAGCAGCAGTGGTGCTGAGGCACATCTGTGAGCCCCCTCAGCCCCTGTTTCACGGGGCTGTGCCTGCATTCATCAGGGCTCTCACACCGTAGTGAACTCTTGTGGCTGTCGAGAGGGCTTCACTGTGGTGGATTTAGCAGAAGCCTGGCATTCCCATTTGGTCTGTGTGGAGTGTTTTCTGCTGTGGCACTGCTTTCAATTCCCCCTCAACTGCTGTTGCTGAACCCAGGCAGACAGAACACAGGAGTACTGACATGAGCAGAACCCACACAGCTTGCAGGGCAAAAAGCTTCATTCAAAAGCCACCTAATGTGAGGTCTGTGTGCAGGTGAGGTCGGCAGCAAAAGGGGCAGGGAAGAGTCTATGACATGGTAGTGGGCACTGGGGGTCAGTACAGAGGCAGGCATGGAAGGGAGTGCAGGGCAGTGCAGGCGAATCCCTTAATGGAACATGACAGCTAATACCTGAATGCAAGCTTTGTATTGAAATAAAAATTGCTTGAGATTTGAGCACTCCTCAATTCATAAGACTTTTGGCTTTTTGCATGAAAGATTTTTTTGTACAGCAGGTGCTTTGTATCAGCTCTGGCTGTTCCCAAGGACTGTGATTTATCAGAGTACATGCACCCCAGTAGAAAACCAGGACTTTAACACACACTGATTGTGATGCTCTGGACTGTGCTGGCGTTTTCTTTGTGACAGGAACATGTCTCTCACAAGGCATAGTCAGGGTAAGGAGACTACCTGTGTCTCTTGACTTCTTCAATTTGTCAATCCTACCTTTCTCTTGTATAGAAAAATACAAATAGTGGAAACAAATTTCTACACTCCTTTTCAGGCCAATATAAATATATTAATAATAGGCAATGGTTATAAGATTATAGTTATTGAATAACAACAATTTAAAATAGCCACAGCATTGACTTGAGGAGCTTCCAGGGAATTCTGCATGTCTCCAAACAGCATCTGGAATGCCAGATTGTTTCCATAAGCATGACAGTGCATATAGACACAAGGAAATGCTGTTAATTTGCTCATGCCCAAACTTCTGTCAGAAATACTAAAACCACCTTCAAATGAGAATACAATGGAAATGCAGCAGCATATTTTTGAGGAAGTCTAGCTCTGTCTGCAGACACAAAGATAACACAGACTGACGCTACCAAAAATGTTGGTTCTCAAAGTGTGCTGTAGCAGCTGCAGGCAGAAGCTCCTGCCTCTATTCAGGAATATCAAGTTTATTGTGAAAATCAGGTACTTTCCAAAGTGCTGCTGCAACAGGATCACTGCCATGGCAAGGTGACGCTTCTCCCCAGATCTCTGACTCTGGCGAGTGGCACAGCATTGTGAAGCAGGACTCCTGGCTCTCTGCCTTGCCTTCTGATGAGGTTCATGTACTCGAAATGTTATCCCAGAAGCTGCATGAAACCAGGTAGTCTGCAACCCTTTCAGTACAAGTATGTGCAGAGATTATTGACAGAGAAATATATCGTTTCTGCTCCAGTGCCAAGTCTGCCCCCATGTCACTGAAAACTGGAAAATAAACTCTCCAACCTATTTGTTAGGTAAGAAAGCCAACATTACTTTATTAGCGATACTGGATGCATGGGGAGTTCTCCTTAATGCATGCTCAGTAACCTAACAGACCAGGTTGTATTCCTGAAACTAATACACATTCATCACATTTCCTGAATACCTGTATGTATACTAATTATTCCAATTGACTTATTTGGATATGTTTCCAGATTTTCTGATGAATCGTTTCTCCTTGAGAGTGTTTCAAATATGTTGTCAGGTCATTATGTGCTTCTCTTATCATTCTTTGCTCTGACACACAGTCCTTGTTCTCAAAACTAAGATATCAGCTAGTACATATTAATCACTGATAGAAGTAAACAAGGAAGCATTAGCTGGCACAAGACTTATTAGTCACAGATGTAGGAAGTTAACACAAGGCCACATTAATCTCTGGTATTTGTACTAAGCACTGTATGGTACAAAACTAAGCATTAACCATGAATATAGGAATCATACCCTAATGTGCTAAAGTTAAAAGGATTTTCCAACATCTTCTCTTGCTGCTACATAGACTTCTTCTTACAAAAATATAACCTGTTCAGTAACAATTAGAAGGCAAAAGGCCTGTGAGAAAGAGGAGGAGGAGGAGGCAGGAAGCAGTTTTAGTGAAAAACACTGCTGACGTTGACTTTCTCTTGCTCAGTGCTCCGCATATTTGCATGTGTTGTATATTACAGAGCAACACTATTCTGTCTTGGGAAGGACATTTTCAAATTGCTTTAATGATATTAATGCACCTGTCCAGAGATGTTCTCCCACAAACTACCCTCCAGCCCCATCTCATCTATATACACATGGTTTAAAGTTTACCTGCCCCAACGAATCATTTCTGGCTTTTTCTACGCCCATTCTCCCTCACCACTAATTCTGTTATGCTCTCATCTAATTTGGGATCATGTAATACGCTTAAAGCTAGTGAAATGAAGCAGGTTGAAAACAACATGAAACGATAAAGATTTTTTTTGGTATCATGTCACTTTAGTTCTCTGCAACTTGAACAATAGTATTGACACAGCCTTGGAGATAACAGGATCCTAACTATGATATTCTTTGTGACCATTGAATTGGAAAGCAAGAGGTGTTCAAATGGAAGCGCCTGACTTTTCAAACCATTTTGGAGCAAAGGGCAACGTCAGTAGATGAAAGTAAAACACCTTAGAAAGATGGACTAGCGTTTATAGCAGAGAATCATAGAATCACAGAATCATTAGGGCAGGAAGGGAAATCTGAAGATTTCAGTCCAGCCTCCCTGTCAGGGTTACACAGGAACATGTCCAGGTGGGTTTTGAATGTCTCCAGAGAGGGAGGTTCCATTCCAGAGGGACCCCTCCTGGGCCACTGTTCCAGTGCTCTGTCACGCTCTACATAAGGAAGTTTGACCTCATGTTGAGGTGGGACTTCTGTGTTTTAGTTTATGGCCATTGCTCCTTGTCCTGTCACAGGTCACTACTGAAAAGAGTCTGGTACCATCCTCTTGAAAAGCACCTTTGAGACATTGATATGTGTTAATGAGATCTCCTCTCAGTCTTCTCCAGACTAAACAAGCCCACCTCCCACAGTGTCTCTTCATAAGGGCAATGCTCTAGACCCCAAATAATCTTTGAGACCTTTTCTGAATCCTCTCCAGTAGCTCCTTTTCTTTCTTATACTGAGTAGTCCAGAACTGGACACAGCACTCCAGATGAGGCCTCACCAGATCCAAATAGAGGGGGAGGATTTCCTACTTTGGCCTGCTGGCCACACTCTTCCCTAGTGGCGAGGGTTCTGATTCTTTTTTTTCCCTTTCTTTCTTCAATTTTTGACACTTTTAATTCCTAAGCAGCCACTTTTCCAAAGTTACATGGAAACAGCTGGATAAATACTCTGATAAAAAAAAAGAATATATACCTAAGATGGCAGTCATAAAATTTCCACATAGGAACAGTAACACACCACTGCTGTGCTGGGATTTAGATGCTGGGCTTGGACTATACAGAGTGTAATTGCATGTGTATACATGAGAAGGCATTATGATTATTAGCATTGTTGTCTTGCTTGAATATGAACTTGTGATTTTGTTGCTGCTGCTGCTGCTGTTGTTTTTGTGAAAAGTAAAAAAGGCAAAATAACTTTACTCTGGTTTTGGGCTTGCGGGTCCTGTTCCTTAAAGTATTAATTTATTCAGATTCTTTCTTCGCCTAAAAATAGCTAATTTCTCTATATCGCTCACAAACAACCTTCACAGAAAAAAGTGGGAAAAAAACTAGAGAGATTTCAGGAAGCTGTTGCACCTGCAAGTGTTAAATGAATCACATGGTGGATATTGCGGATGGGCAACTTTCACAGCAGTTTCACAGCATAAACTGTTATTTTC
Source organism: Dasyornis broadbenti (assembly GCA_013397935.1). NCBI lineage: Eukaryota > Metazoa > Chordata > Aves > Passeriformes > Dasyornithidae > Dasyornis > Dasyornis broadbenti. The sequence goes on along the minus strand of VZRN01000986.1, from coordinate 81,396 downwards.
ATTGCGTTTGTCACAATTTATATTCTCATCAGCATTCTGTCAGTTAGGGATGTACTTACTTGTGTCTTTTGGATGAAAGAGAAGACAACGGGGACTGTCTCGCATTCAGAGCTGCAAAGATAAGCTTGTTCTTTGATCATTGCATGATTTGTCTAGAGCTGATACTGTGAGCAAACCCTTGCAGTGGTGTTTATCCACACAAAATGACTGTATTCCTAAAGTTAGCGTCTTAAAACAGTCATGACGACTGCTGCATACAACAGCAAGTCACAAAGACTAATTTGTCTCAGTATTAATAATAAATGCATTATCATCTGTGATGATGGTTTATTTTCACAAATAAATACCGTTTTATAAATAAAATACAGTGTTTAGCTGAATGAATAGCATAAAAAACTGCCTTTCTCCCACTACAAAAAACCATTGTGTTATATTACAAAAAAAATCAGTTATCGTTGGCATGTAGCAGTGTTTCTAGCTCAAATAAGCTCCATCCAGCACCCTAATAAACTTCTGAAGTAGCTAAGCTATAAAATTAAGCTGGAAATATGAAGCCCTTCCAATGCTTTTTTTGAACACTCCAAAATGTTTCAAAAAATACTAAGAAGGTTGTGCAGAAGGAGAGTAGTAGACCATGAGGAAGATTCAAATAACTTTTAATTTAACTCAAAGACATACAGCTTTTTTTCTGCAATGTCACCCCCATGCAGAGCTCCAGCAAATTCACTGAGCTGTATTTTGTGGAGGGTTCTGCCATTGTGGTTTGGATTTACCTTCAGCATAAACACAAGTTTAGAATTTCTTGTGAAGCTTATTTTCCTCAATATCAGCTTTTCTGTGCTATATCATCCTTCAAACTTTTTGACTTGTGTAATGAACACACAGGAGGAAGGACAGAAGGAATGTGTAATCATAGGTTTTTTTAAAAAATAATCCCTACATAGCAAAAGTTTTAAAAACTAGGCAGCAGAATCTCAAGATCCTACTGGCAAAGGTGGGAGCAAACAAACATGCTAGCTAGCACCTGATGAGTGGGAATGTATGCAGGATTCTCAGTGGTAGCAGGGCACTGAACTTGTGGCCGGTCCACCCTTTATGCCTGTAATTGCCAAACACATTTCATTAGCAGTTCTTCTGTAAAGGCTTGTACGCACCGACACAGCCTCACAGGACTACGCAATATGGGGTAAATGCAATACTTTTGGATATCACATGGTGCTTACTGCTGATGGCAGCAGCCAACCAGTCTGAACATACTTTAGTTCCCTTTTCCTCCAGCACTTCTTGCCTAATATCCTGGGGAGAGCAGTTTTCTCTACTGTTCATGATAATGAAACCCACAAGTGACATTCTTATGCAAACCCTCTGTGAGAAGCAGAACTCCTCTTAGCAAACAGACCAGGCTGTTAAGGTGATACACCCGCGGATTGTTGCATTGAGGGAGACAATTTTTCTGTTTGTATCAAAATACTGAAGAGCTTTGGGATATCCAGGTAAACTGTTGTACATGTTTGTCTTAAAAATAAGTGTGGAAAGTTCCAGAAGAAAGAGAAGTAGTACAAGGTGTTAAATATAACTTAATTAACTGGAAATCTAGTTGTAGATTTTACTTAGTTTAGGAGCTGAAAATATGCTAAGCTGATAAGATGGACTTTTTTTCTTTCAAAGTTTTGTGTTTAGTTCTCTGAAATTTTACTAAAAGTGGTCCTAATTTAAGTGGCCTTTACATTTGAATCATAGCAGAAATGGTATCACTCAAAGGCAATTATTCTTTAGTTGTCCCCTTTGCATTATTTGCCATTTGTTGAATTATAGGAAGGGTATTTTTTAATATACCATACTCTGGACTGAGATATTAGTGTACCTACTTTGTCAGTAGTTGGTCATGGAAAATATTTTCCTTTCTGGATATGACTCAAAATGGTACTAAATGTCTTAAAATTGCAGAAAATTTCCTTTGAAATCATATGAGATCCTGAAATTCTAGAAATAAGGGTAGGAACTTTGCAGTGACAGGAATTCAAATTTCTCTTCCCTGAGACTTGGAGAATTCACTTTAGTGGGATTACCAGGCAAATAAGACATTCATAAGACAGTGACTGTATACACTATATATAAATGGGGTTCTGAATGAAGAGGAATCTGTTTCATTTTTGGGCAGATCACAAGGACATTTAAGTAATCTGAAAGTAATAATTCATACATGGTATGAGAAAGCATATGAAAAAAAATTAAACAGAAAATTATTAAGTATCATGAAATTTTGTGTTTGTATTAAACCATGCTACAAAAATGAAATCCTTTTCCAGAAATGGATGTTTACTAGTCTGTTTATATCAGATAGAAGTTCTTGATGGAAAAATTGAAGCCACCAGGCTTCTGTTGTTGAAGACCAAGTTGCCAGTGGTTGATAGTTCTTATTTTCACTTAAACAGGTACCCAAAAATCCATTAAGAGAGAAACTTTGTGGTGAGCCTATTAGAACATAGGATGAAGAGGTGATCGTGCATCAATTGATGCTTTGACCTCGTGCTCAGTGTGTGTCAGCAGTAGTTTGGGACACAGATGGGATGTAACCTGGCTGTTCTGGTCAAGCCCTATGCCCTCACTAGTCCTGGTCTCAAACACTTCTGGAGCTCTCCTTTCACGTTTCTGCAATATGAGTAGATGGTCTTATATTAGATAGGTGAGAAAAAGTGATGAGAGAGATAAGAAAGGTGTAGAGGAATGCAGAATGGAAAAGATACAGAATACACTGTGACCAAGCTGGAGCACTGCCTTGTCTAATTTTGACAACCATACATCCTCATGTGCGTGCTAATTTTGTCTTGCTGGTGTTAAAAGGGATGTTTGTAATGATACTGTCAGGGTAACACAGGGATGTTAGGGAATTCCTTAGATTTCTGTCTATCCTCTCCATCCTAGAGATCTGCCTTTTGTAAAAATCCCAGGCAGCAGAATAGCCCGTCTCCTCAGTCTTTAGTATTATCTGATGAGGGCTCATTTTTCTTTTATACCAGCTATTGTATTAGCAAGTCTTGTTTGGGCAAACTATGTCTCTTTGCCTTCTTTTCATACTTCTGCTACATACATTCATAGGTGCAGAGCATTGCAACATTTCAACTCCAGTTTCCAGATGCTGCACTTACTCTTAGAGAGATTCTTCTTGAACTAGTAATTATAACTAGACTCAAGGGGATGAAAAGCCGTGTGGAAATCTCTTCTAGAAACAACCATGTTGCACAATGATAATTGTGTCTGGAAAAGAAAGTAGTCAAGCAATAATTTATCACAAATTCAGAATGGCACTGGCACTAGTCTAAGAAGTGAGACTACCTCAAATATATTAATTTTGGTAGAAATTATATCAGGTTTTTATAAAGTTGCAAAATAATTTTCAGATCTGTACTGTTTTATAAGTTTCATATGTGATTTTCTGTCCATTTCCTTGTTCCTTATATCCTTTCCATAGGTTAGAGCTCAATTCCCTTAGTGGTTATCAACTTCTCTGGTTATTTCACTGTCACAGAAGTCATAAGTAAGAACACTTTCCTTCTTAAAGGGATAGCTTTATAGTCTTTATTTCATTGCTCTCCAGAAAACTCATCAAGATCTGATTTTGAGCTTTTAAAAGGTATGTTTAGAACCCATCACTTCAGAATAGAAAGATAAAAGTTAGAGCTGAGAAGTGAAAGGTAGGGTGTTTTTCTTTTATAAATCAGATCTGCATGTATTTTGAATTAATTTTATGTACAGTCAACAGTTACATATATTTCATTCACTTAATTAATGATTGTGTGCACACACATCTGCTATTCTGTTCACTGATCCAGCACTGCAGTTTGAGGAAAGAGTAGCCTCAAGGGGAAGTTGAAGTGAAATAATCTTTTGGCTTCACCAAGACAGGAAAGTAAATAATAAAGTTATATTTATGCCAAGGCAAAAAAAGTATTTTTTGTTCAGGCTGCTAGTTGAGACTGAAATATCCATAGCAAACTCAAGAAAAATAAAACTGGAACTTTTTGTGTACTTCTGTGTTTACATAACACTGTACTTCTGTACAGAAATATGCAGCTATATTGTAAATGATGGAGAATTACACTTGTTAATGCTATGGTGTAATTAAGGTGTAGCTGTGGAACAATTCTGTACCAGTGTGACTTGGTAGCTGTGTGAGTCTCTGCTGGAGGCAGTGAGAGGCTGTGAAAGCTCTGTGTATACAAATGAAAGTATGGCATGGGAACTAAAACCTGGGTATTGCTCTAGATTTGAGCAAACACATCTGAATAATGCAACCATCCTCTATCAAAGGAAATCTTACCGTGCTTCTTACATGCTGCTTCCAGTTCAGATCAAAAGTTGGAAAGCAAAAATATTTTGTGCTGAGTTTCCAATAGAGATCAAAGAGAAAGTTCAGAAAATAACCCAAATAGCTTTTGCATGACTCCTCTTTTGCACAGACACTTTGCACTTTAGAGGGGAAGAGTAGGGGGAACTTAATCTCTCTTCACAATCTTTTTAAGTTCCCATTTCATGATTTACAACCTCCTGTATGTGATAATGGAATAGGTAACTGCTGTAACTTCTGGGAAGGGAAACACAGAAACTGCGGAGATTACTCTATGAGCAGGGCCACAAATAAAATATTTTCTTTTTTCCCCAGTTCTGCTCTGTCTACCTGACCAATCAGGCTGTGCATTAGAATCCACAGTATGGCTTCTAATATAACACAGTTTATGAAGGCAGAAACTGGTGACGTATGTTAAAGAGAAGCAGAAAGATTTCACGAAGTTTCTTACTGTTCTTACTCTGATTCTTACTGTTACCTTTACCTTTTACTACTCAAGTTAAGTAAATGGAAGAGGCTTAATTGTTGATTACTAACACTTCCACATGTCCAGAAGCTTTTTACTCTTGCAGAGCTTGTAAATATGCAGGACAAGGTTTGTTCACAGCGTTGGGAAGGAATTTATTTTTAAAAAATCCATTGACACTCCTAACATGGCAGTAGTGAATAGTTCAGTGCATTTGAAGTATGTATGAATGTAATTCATGTAGTTCATATAATTTATATAATCTTGCTATTGCAAATGTAGAAAACTTCTCAGAAACTATATATCATAATAAATACAAATTTCTTCAAAGCCACACTCCTAGCTTCCTAAAGGTCTACATGCTGAATGACTCTTGTAAGTAAAAAGTATTGTCATTTGCACAGTAAATTTTCTTAAATTTCGGGTGGAAGTAGCAAAGGAATCAATTTACTGCTATGACTTTAAAAAGAAATGAGCTGCTGAGTTGACCAAGTAGCTGATCAAATCCTAGGTTAGAAGCTCTGAAGACCTCAGAGATGTGGTAAAATTACAGTATCTCTGATGGTCTAGAGTTTGTTACAGACCTTTAAAAAGATCATACATTAGTATTAAGTCAAAAGATTTCAGAGACAAAAGGCTTTGTTATTCTCTCTGGCATTGCAGTTGGCTTAACTCTCTGTTTAAGTGGGTAAAATCAGTGCTTTTTGAGGTAATTTGGGATAAATCTTGAATGATTAGTGATACATATACATATATCTGCAATGTAATTCTGTGTGTATGTGAGTGCATGTGCATCAAACAGCAGTAGATGGCTTCACCCTGATAATCTCCTTAGTAAATGTGTACTTCCTCCCTTCTCTATATGTGCAAAAATACCCAACAATATGGTCCCTGGGTGTAAGTTTCATTATGTCTATCTTGTTTTGGCTGCATTTAATATAAGTAATTTGTAGAACAACACAATCAGTTTGGAAAGATTGAATTTCCTGGCAATGCTGACTGGGAAAGTTACTTCAAGTTGCAGAAGTCTCAGGTATATAACTACTCCAAAAATAATAGCCTGTTTATATAATAAGATACAGTCAAACAGAGGGCTTGGAGTAAAAGGGGCAAAACCCCAACTAAGAAGCTGTTGTTATTGAAGTAAAAAAAAAAAATCACTGAACACTCGACACTGAATACTGAGTGAAGACACCGTTCATTGTTCAACCTCTAATTTTTTTTTTTTCACACACCACTTTGTTGTGCTTTGTAGCAATACTCCTTTGTTTACAAACAGATTATTTAGAACCCTTCCTAATTATAACATTATTGCTTTGTACCATAAGTTTTGCATTTTAACTCACACAGAAAATCCAGGTCCTACTCAAAGAAGCTGCAAATTGGATATTGTATCTGCTATAGCTGCACCCCTGCTGCCACTGTCAGCTGGGAGAGCCCTTTCTTGAGAGCGCTCCTGGAACCTAAAGGTCGCCACAGCCCAATGCAACGGGACCAGCTCATTGCCATTTGCTCTCATCCTGCACTTTGATCTGTTTTATTTTTCCTAAATTCAAATATATTGAGATTTTGGGTTCACTTCATATTAAAGACTAGTCCTGAAAGTTATTGAATAGGGCTGACCAGTTAACACATCTATTTTCTAATGAAGCTGAGTTTTATTCTCTTGGAATTGTTCAACTTTTTTTTTACAAGAAGTTTAGTAATTTTGACAGTAACTGGAGGTACTGATTGTCATTTCTTTCAATTTTACTTTACATAGTTTCATTTGCTATCCACACACACAGTTTTATTCAGATACAGAATGGAGAAGAGAAACAAGGACAAAGTGAGGGTGGGAGGAGCAGCAGGTAAGAAGATTGCTGAGAAGGAAAAGAAAGCTTAACACACACATGCACCAGCCAGAAGAATTTCTGTTTTCACAAAGGATCTTGCAGTTCTCCAAAGAGTTAGTAGGAATAACATCAATGTGGTACATTCCCTCAGGTTCTTGTATAATCTAGGCTTCTCACCACAGGATACTCAAATTTTTAGGTGTGTTAATTTTAAAGTCATATGTATTTTCTTACATTTATTATGTGTTCAGTTCACAATTCCAGAAATAAACAGAAATTATAGTATGCCCAAAAGAACCTGCAGTACCTGAAAGGCAGTACCTGAATGAAAACTCTAAAAGATTGTATAAATGCAGCAAGGATATAACAAAATGCTCAGCTTTTCTTAACCGTACAGGAAGATGAGATATAACACATCCTCAGCCAATCAGCAGCACTAAAGCCTCAGACCAGGAAACTCTTTCAAGTACAGTATTTGTGCACATTGCAACAGGACTTTCTCATTGCTGCTCTTTCTTTTTCTCTATGTTTATAGAGCCACAAGTCACATGTGAAATACCTCATGGAGAAGTTTGAGGCAGATAACAGAGACACAGAGGATGCTTCAAACAGTCGACCTGTCAAAATCCCAAGACAAGATGTCCCTGCAGGATTACAGACAAGGAAAGCAGCACTAGAGAAATTTGCAAGTAAAGGATATGCAGCATGTTCTCCTGGACCCAGTACCCTTCACAAACTTGTTCACCCTAAGCCTCCTCTGGGAATCAAGCCTTCAAATGATGACAAAACAGAGAAGGATCCAAACCTATCACATTTGAACCCAGTGGCACAAAGGTTTGGTGTTCAGCTTCAGCCCACTAATAGAGGAAATGATGAAAAACCAGGATGCACCAAATTCCCTGTCAAAACCAGTGACCCATCAAAAGAAGACCCAAAGCCTTTGCACCCAAAACCTGCATGGAACAAGTTCCTTGCTCCTCCTGATAAAGAAAAAAATCCTCTGGGACCAAAACCAAATTTAAATTTTGTACCACAAGAGAGTGAGGCAAAACCAGAATTTTCAAAAGTAGCTGCAGTTAAGGAAAAATTAAGGTCTGCAACGCAAGAAAATGAGCCCAAGCCTCCAGTCTCTAAACCACCTCTTGCGCAGAAACCTTCTCTTAACAATGAGGTCTCTCAGAATGAAGACACTTCTAATAAAAGTGGTTTTCTGCAAAGACTGTCAGGACCTAAAACAAATATACACACACTCCAAGAAGCAAAGGAAATGGGTGAAAATAGCAACTCTGCTGCAGAAGCTGCAGGCAGTCATTTTCCTAAAATAACTCTGAAGCCTACTGGCCGCAGGTCTAGCTTATCAAAAGGAACCCCCAAAAACATGGAAGAAAATACTGAAGAAAAGGGAATGAGTGCTGCCAAGAACATCTTCCTCAACAAAATCATCCAGGAAGAATCAGGTTCTTCTTCTCATAAATTCCGTAACATGAATACAGCACTTGCTGCAGGAGGACCATCAGGTGAACCACAAGAGAAGGAGGAAGGGGATAGGAGTTCTGGAATGCCCAAGCGGAAAGCTTTGCCCCCAGTGTTCAAGCTGGGCCAGCCCCCACAGAAGCCCAAGAGACCCCCCATTGTGCACCTGGGAAAGTTCTGGAAGAGCAGCCAAAAAAAGAGTAAGTCCACCCTGTTCTTGCGTCCTTGGGAATTAGCTTTTTGAAGCATTTAGTACCAGGTTAATTTCAGAGGGAATCTCCTGTTCAGAAATGAGATGACACCTATGCATCAGAAAATCCCTTGAAGCTTTAACTTATGCTTGTGTCTTTTCCGTACAGGACAGAAATTAAAATTATATTCTCTATCTCTCAGCGATAAAGTGCAGGATGAACGTTTTCTGTATTGGGTTCATCTGTTTCTCAAAACTGCTCAGATGCAGCTACAGCTTGCGTCGGGGAGTATTTTCTCAACAGACGTATAAGTCCTGATTTAATTAAACAGATCAGACTTAGATTCTTCAATTTTCACTATAGTTAGTGAAGAAGGGAGATGCCCAGTGTTGTGATTCAGAGCTCTAAAGTAGCTGACAGTGGGTGCTCTGGCTTCATGCTGTGCATATGTGGTATATCAGGTACATTAATGTAATTTAGCTGATACATAATTTGTTCTTGTACCTTCTGTGTCTAGAATACAGTATAGCTTGTGTTTCAGGAGTTCTGAATACACACAAGGCTGGTCTTCCTGAGGCAGAAGAGGTACAGAGGGGCTATGGTGAGATGAAAAAGCTCAGAGCTGATTTTTCTCAAGACAAAAAGCCTCACTAAAAACACAGAGTCTGCATGCAACTATATGTTGTGTTACTGTTAATTCTACTCAAGAATTAGAAGTGTATCAGTAATAAAAAATGTACTTTCTTGTCAGCTGCTGTATTCTGGTTTTCCTCTGTTACCCTACAGTTAAGAAAATTTTCTCACAAATCCAAGGTCAGGCCAAGATCCTCAAATGGTGGAAATTTGTGTATTTATTTTAAAAAAAGACGCCCATATACAATCTTAACATAGAAAGGCATCATTTTCAGCCAACTACACCAGTAAATGTTTTGGTTAAATAAGAAGAGTAGGAGCTTTGCTAGTTAAAACTTTGAGAAGTCCCGACAAAGGCTGGAAACACAGAAAACAACAATCTTTTTAAAATACATCTTTTAGTTTACTTTAAGTAATTAATGGAAGAATTTTTATTTGTTGTTCTGTTTGTTGTTTATTCAGATTTTTTTTTCTGGTTCCCATTCAGTTACAGACACAAAGCATTTTTTCATCCTCTTTTTAAAATTGCGCATTAGAAATATTTATCTTGTACATTTTAAACTAACACTGTGAGCAGGACTGCAAGAATAATATCAGCATTTTTGCTAGAAGGAGGGTGTCCAGTTGTCACTAATGACGGGTTGGAGCAGCTACCACCCTCATGAGTCACACTGGGAACATGAGCTAAGGATGGAGCTGCCCAGTGTGGTGGCACAGGTGATTTTCCAAATATTTTGCAATACTCACACAACTAAATAGGAATGAAGGATATTACATGGTCTTCTCTGTCTCACAGGGTCAAGTCAAGACTGAAAGATTTGGAAACCACATCCATGTGAAACTGTTCATAGTGGCCCTGAACTTCAGCCTTCCCCCACAGAGCTGACATGTAGACCATGATGTTCTGGTTGGCTTTAATTAATGCAGTTCATTTCTTTGTGGCCAGAAGTCTACACAGAACAGGTCTGGTGGACAGACTAGGTGTTCTAGAGTTAATCTGGAACAAACTCCTTTTAAGCTCAACAGTTACTCGTTCATGGGTTCCTTGGAACATAAATAACAAAAACTACCTGCCTTGGTAGGGCAGTTAAACTGAACTGTATTTTTTTCTTAACTGTCATTTCAAGAATCAAAGTCATGTCAGGAAGACGCCACACTCACAGCACAGATTGTTCCTGCTCATTACTGTGTCCTGGTGAACAGGGGCTTGCATAGTTGCTTAATGTGCTGCTGTAGTTCAGGTGCTGAATAAAAAGAAGCAGCAAATGGAAATTGTTTTTCCATGCAAAAAAGCCTTCTGAGATCTAACCTTTGGAGCTTTTGGCCTGTACTAGGGCAAAAGTTAGGCTTTGTGTTGTCCTTTGAGAAGAGAAAACCTCCAGTTGAGTTTTACACTTATGCTACAGGCATGTGCTTGCACTATAGAAAACCTTATATTGCCTGATTTAAAACTAGACTTTGAATTCTGCTTTCTCAGAAGTATGAATTCACCCCTTTTTCTTTGGTTGTTATCCTTTCCCATGAAACCTGTGTTACTAGTTTTTGAAAATAGGTGTTCACTGGGCATGAAATAACATTAAATGTTAGAGGCTGAAGGACTTAGCTTTGACACAGCAGTCTTAGCTATGTATGGGAGAAGGATTTAAATCATCCACCATGCCTGCATAAATACTAGGGGATGCCAGCTTGGTGTTGGTCTTCCTGTGGATTAGAAATGTTCACACAGTCCTGAAAAACTTTCCATGATAAAACTAATGTAGATACAAATGTCTTCTTCAGGAAAGTCTGACTATTGAAATGTTACTATTTTCCGGTGAAGGCAGGCTTTAAGAAATTCCTGTCTGAATCTGTGAATGCATGGCAGAATAGTAACTTCCTGTATTATGTCCCATAACAACAGTTTTCCCTGAGGAATCATATTTACATCAGCTCACAATCAATGAGATGCATGTGCTTTCTGTGTTCAGAAAATAATACCAACTATATTGCTTTACAGTAAACACCCAAGGTGTTAGAAATAAAGAAGAGAAACAAAGTAATTTTGCTGACAGCTTTCCATATGAGGCCACAACTGTAGTGTTGCTTCCCAAGGAGAGCCGCACTGACCTCAGTGGGATCATCCAGGTGCAAGTGACCACACACACAAAGCCAGTCAGAGGCTGAGAACCCCCAGTGCCCTACACACCTCTGCACAAGTCATGAGCAGTTAACACCGTGGCTTTCGTTTTCAATGAACAAAAAGTGGGCACATGCTGTCAGTCTGCTTCAGTCAAAGTGAAAATTTTTCAGAGTCTTTAAGAGCCTCTGCAACAAAGAATATTAAGGCTGAGGAGGAAATCCTGCCACTCTGGAGTTTTTGAAGCACTACCTTCAAAGGTCTGGATTTATCCCATAATTCTGCTAATATATGTGAACAAAACTGTAAATTAAACTGCAAGTATGGCTTACAATACTGAAAAAGAGAAATCACTGCAATTTAAAAATTAATTCAACCATCCTGATAGAAATATGAATGAGATGATTATTTATTTGCCTGAGGAAACAGATAAATCAATATTGAGTGTTTCCTTGCAGGTTATTGCTCTGAATGCAACTTGCTGCTGTTGTGCATAAGGAAGCAAAAGTACACAAAACTTATTGAAAATTAATATTTAAACTCATGGTGCTTTGTGATAAGATTATTATCTTATCTACAACATTCTGCAACATTTTCCAAATATCTTAGAGCATATTTTTGTTTTTAAAGGAATAAATCGTATCTATTTCACATCAGAAGACAGCTCTCAGTTGTGAATTGTCAAAGCTTCTGCAACTGGCACTTTAATAGATCTTCCCCTAAATATCTCCATTTTTGTTTGTTAGGCCTTATGTGTCACACTTGTTCCCTTCAGGATTATCTGATTCTAGTAAAATTAACAGTGTGATGTGGGTTGTTTGTATCAGAGAATGGTGGCACAGAAATATATTTTTCTTGTGTATACATTTGTTATAGACTGCACATGAATTCTAGAGTTGTTCCTGCAGGTGACTACTCTAAATCCCATTGAGTCATCTATAACCACTCCTGAGTGGAGGCTTCAGAATCTAAGATGCAGAATTTAGGACTCAGAAAAGAAACCATACGAGTGCACCTGTTAATTTTGGTAAGAGGTTTGACATGTAGTTTGAACGGTTTTGAGGCCCCTTCTGTTTTGAATCAAAGTATATGCGTAACAAATTCACACAATCGGTCTGGACCTCTGCAAAGGACTGAATGAAGCACAGAATGTGTTAGGCTCTACTTGAAACTATTGCCCAGCTTCCAACAGGGTCACTGCTGGATGGATTTAACACAGTGCCTTGAGGATTACAGTACATACAAGGACAGACTTTCTGAAGGAGTGCTAAGAAAAGTAGTTAGAAAGGAGAAGTCATGAGGATGAAGAAAAAAAGACAGCCATGGCTTTGACATGGAAGGTGGCAGAAAGGAAGCTGCTAGATAAAAAGGAGTAAAACTGATGGAACTGAGTAATTCTTTCTGCTCAGTCTTATTTCCTTAATTTAGTTTCTGAAATCTTGTTATTTCCTACACCTGTTTTGATTCACTAGAAGAAACACCCTTTTATACACCTTCATCATATGGTTGCATTATATTGGTCACATTAGAAAAGCATCTCTGCTGTACCAAAGCTGCAAGTGTTCTGAAACCTGTCCATATTCCAGAAAACAATGTGAACACAGAGCATATCAATAACTTTAATTTAGAGCTTGATAGAAATGATAAGAACTGGCTGAAAGTTTCCCATTCCTTAAGCTGACAAATATTTTATTTAAAGTCTGCTTTACAACTATTTTTAGTAAGGAAGTGTATCCAGCATATCACATTACTTTATAGACAGCTTTATGGTCAACTTGGAAAAAATCCTCTTTTTCCCTGATACATGAAAGTACCATGGTGATAAAGTTCTGGGCATGTTGCTGGAGAATCGCTCTTGAACCCTAAAGGTGTCTAGCTCAAAAAAAAATGCTTTGTAGTCTGTTTAGGATATACTTCTCATATTTGAAGTTTGATATGTACTGATATTTCTCTTTGAGCTGAAATCCTAATTTCTCTGTACTTTTTAATGATACTTCCTTAGCAGGTCACGGAGGTAAAACCTATGCAGCATGCGTACTGTTTGAATTTGAAACACTCTGTGCCCTATTGGTGCAAGTATTTTCATCTTTTTATTTTCTAGACCTATTTTGGCTCACAGGAAGAAACTCTTAATGACTCTTCATCATTTGATAGCATTATATGAGTAGCACAGCACAAATAAATATTGTTCATTATAGAAAATATATATTTTTTAAATCATCATTCATTATATTTCATATACAGAAAACTTTCAGACATTCCTGAAAGCTTTGACCTTAAATGCTCTATTAATACTGAATAAATAATACTGAATAATACTGAATAATACTGAATAAATATTCAGTATTAATAGAGACAAAAAAAAAGTCTTTTTACATACTGAAATACTACCAAGCATTTGATAGTAAAGCTGTTAGGAAGACTTTGAAATAGTATCTAACAATTTTTTTATCCTAAAAGGTTGATTTTAATAATGAGCATTCCTGGCATTATTGGTTTCCTCTTGAAATTGAACCTTCCTCAGATATGTGCATTTGGAACAATGATGTTCCTTGTTTGCAAATTCTGAAGAGAAGATCTTCAAACTCCCACTATCCAAATGCAAGATTTTGTTGCATGGGAACTTTTTATGAAAATGATTTTTTACATACCATGCTATGTGTGATGTAATTATTTCTTATATTGAAAAATAGGTAAGAAATTATAAAAGCCTTCTTTTTTTTTTTTTTTAGTTTTGGGAATAGTCACATTTTAAGGAAAAATTTTCAGTATATTTTCTTTTGCTTGGCTTTTCATCATTGTACACATTTTCTTTTGCCTTCTCTTTGAATTATAAATGAATTACAAAAGATTCATTTGAAATTATTGCTATCTTACGTGTTTTCCATTTCTGAATACTTTCAATTGTTATTCTTTTTTCTTGCATAGGAAATGATAACATGCAAAATAAAATCAATTGGCTCAAGTTTATAAATACTTTTTTATTAAAACCAGAAGTAGTTCTTAAGACTTTTTATCAAACATAAAATATTTCAACTGTAGTTCAACTGAGAATTAATTTTATGTTCCCCTTTAGGTAAGGATAGACTTCTGTTTATGATAACACATCTGTGGTTAGAAATCACTTTCCTTATGCCTGTCAGCACTGCCCAGGTGAAGAATTAGGAATATCTAACCTCATGTTTAGTCACCATAAGACTCAGTCCTGCAAACTTTTACATACTGAAATACTTTGGGTGAAACTGTGAGCTTTGTTTTGGGAGTACGATTTTCTGCATGCTTAATATTTTTCAGCCATCAGCCTTAAATGTAGATTTAGATGCTCACTTTCATGTGCTGTATATTCTTCATCTGTTTGTCTTTACATACATGGAATGGGAAAAATCCCCTACCAGGTATGGGGTCTAGCACTTAATATGTCAACTCTATGACATTTTTGAGAATATAAGGGATAGAATAGGTGTTACATGTTGTGTGGAACACCCTTAAGGTAGTCTGTGCATCTGTTGTGGAAATAAGATTTTCCAGTTGAGACCAATGAGAACTTCTCTTAAAAAAGGACAAATCCTCCACCTGCTTTGTTCATCTTGTTCATGACGTTAGAGCAACCATCATCAAAGTGATCTGAAAAAGTACGAAGACTTAGGTCTTCATTTTCCCCTTTTCCCTTTGTCCAAAATTCCACCCTTTTGGACGTAATTTCTTTTGTACACAGGAGAAAAAAGGGAGCTTAACCACCTAACTGGGAGGAGAATCATAAGAGATAAGGAAAATAAAAGAAAAGGAGATTCATAAAAGATTGTACCTAGGCATTTTAAAAGTAGGGTCTAGTCTTAAGGAGACCAACAACCAGAAACTTTCCATGCTCTTTGTTTTCAAGGTATGAGAGGTGTCATAAATGAACTTTTGTGTCTCTGTTGATGCAATGTCTTACAACAGTATAATCAAAAGCACTGAGCTTCAGCTGTGTTTTAAGTTTACCTGCTCACGTCGAGCTGCTCCAAAGCAGCATACTAGTGAAACCTGAAACCATGGCTTGTATCTAAACGAAAATGTGGTTAGGGAAGCAGAGCAGAGCACAGCTCTCTGCACATTACAAATGAAGTAGGAAGTGGGTGATCAGCTGCTGCAGATGTTGTTGCAGGTTCTTAATAAACACTTTGTAAAAACCAGAAAGCTTCCCAGGTCTTGTATGTAGAAGTGGTGTTTTGCAGTAAAACTGAAAAGCATGTTGTGTTTGCAGAGTAGCTCAAAAGCATTTTGCTTTATAAAAGGATTCTTTCAAAATGCAAGGCTTTTTGATGTATAACTGTTTCAAAAATCCTGAAGTCATTTTATGATGAAAACTATAAAAATTCACTAAAAATTTTAAAATTACAAGCATTTTTTTTTCCTGCAGAATATTGAAAGTTTCCTTTTAGTACCTGCTTATTGTCAGGTTTTCTTAACTTTACTAAAAGCAGGAGTCAACAATACACCAGGAGCTTACTACAGCAGGGGTCAAAGGGAATAAGGTCTCATCAAATGCCTTACTCTAGGCCAAAGAAAGAAGAGAGTGTTCTTCTTTTTAGGATGCAAAGTCAAGAATCAGTTTTTCCCTAGCATATGCAAGAGACTGCATTGTTATGGAAGGGATTTTCTTACATATGTATATGTACTTATGCTATGTATTTATGGTGCAGCAGGTGTGATTAGAGCAAACTCAAAATGGAAGGTACAGTGCTATGCATTACTGTTCAGTTCCAGTTTTATTTAGGATGCAGTCTTTGACCAGAAATTTCTGGATGGAGGCAAATGGATAGGCTAGATGCTACAGCCTGATACCTTAAACATCATTAACAGTTCAGTCTTTGTATTTACGTCTGGACTGTTTGGAGGCTGGAGGCCAGGCTAATGCACTTGCAAGGGAGTGTGTTGCTGATAAGATCAACAAAGCTGTTCTGAGCTAAGTGGGATTTCTAAAACATTGCTGGCTTTGAAAGCAGGTATACAGTGCTGCTGCAGTCCAGCCAAGGATGAGAAAAATGTGAGTAGCTGAAGCTAGAGTACCCTCTGTTAGAATGGGACATTTCCAGCATCAAGGGAGATTATCAAAATTATTGTTTGTCACTGTTGCTGTTAAAAGCTTTGTGCCAAATAAATACGTTCTGTTGAAATATCAGTTGGATTGAACAGCAGGGTTTGTATCTTCAGCCAATGGATGTAGAACTGTGGGTGTTAGTGCTAAAAAATATATGGGTTTTTTTTTCTTTTGACAGCTTCTGTTCTGCTCAAGTTGATAATTGGATATTCACTTTCTCTGTGACAGTCTCTCACCCAAGCACTGAGATATGCTGGCATTTAGGGAAGTGATAAAGAGAGTCTGTTAAGCTTTATTAGTACTGGAGCCCATATCACCCTTGCATGTGAGTCCATTTTTTTTTTTTTTCCGATTTTGAAAAAAAGAGAGAATTGTCTGTGACCAAAAGACTAGTTCCCATAAGATTCCCATCCCACCAAATAGTACTTGTTCCATGTGTACTCCACTATGGACTCCAGGCAGTGCTAGGACTGCCCTTTATTTTGCCACATATTTATGGTATATTAACATCTCAGGACATAGTAAAGCACATTAGGACAGCACTGAAGGTTTTAGTAGGATGAGAACGGCTTTTTCTCATTCTGTCCTGAATGCTTTTCACCACATAAAATTCACAGCTTCCAAGATAGCTGGTCTTCTAATCTCTCTTTGAGTTCACATGGGAGAGACATGGAAATACTAGGGTACTATTATATGCAAATTGATTTAGCCAGCTATTGAACACAGAATATCTACACTTGAAGGGAAGATGGGATCTTTCTCTAGATGTCATACTGGCTACCAAAGAAGTACCAGTGTTTCCCTTTAGCAAGCCAAGAATGGCAAGGGTCAAAGTCACAAGTATTGCATCAAAACAACTTCAGTGTCCTTCACTTCCTGATAAATAAACATTCTTCAAGAATGTAGGTGACCTTTTAGCCACTGCCCGTATGGAAATTGTTTGAGAAGTTTCCCCAAGAACACAAGATACATTTTTGCAGTGTTCTGTGCAAAGTTATACTATAAGTGCTAAAGATCTGAGCATGATTAAAGAAGTTTAATACCAGAAGCAGCACTGTAACAGGATATTGGTGACATTCTGTGGACAGTTTTTATGGCAAGTTTCTCTATACAGTTTCAGTGCCTTTTCATCTGTTCTTTTGTTTCTTTTCGAAGAGCTTCTGTTTCAGCCTCTGTTTATTCAGTGCAGCACAACGTGAAAAAGCTGAGCGTCCTAAGAAGAGAGGCTATTTGGAAACCGAGGTGTTAGTTGTCAAAGCTGACACACAGTGACCGCCCTTAACACTGTTTACAGTGATGAGAGGGCTTCAGGTGCATGTGAAGCCAGGATGTAGTTTCAGTTTGATTTCTTGATCTGAGTCTGTAGCTGACTGCCATTCCACTACCTCTATAGAGCTTTTTAATGTTTTTATTGCACTAAGTCTCCCAGGAATAAAAAAAAAAAAAAACAAGGGGGGGTGGG
>VZRN01000986.1:31514-54453 GCA_013397935.1 Dasyornis broadbenti | reverse complement strand
TAAAAAAAAAAAAGAAAAAAAAAAGAAAAAAAAGAGGAGCCTAACTCAGTCAGTTGCATAGGGTTTCTAAAACATAGGTCTTCCAGCCAAGCAATTGATGACAAATGGCAGAGCTGTAGAGGCAGTCCTACCCAAGTGCCCAGACCTCAGTACTTTCCAGCACATGAGACACAGCAGTCAGTGTGTCCTGGTATGAAAAAAATGAGTAAAGAAGACTGACTCATTTGTGTAGACTGCAGCAATAAGTTGCAATCAGGTTTGAAAATGCGGTCCAGTGGTAGCTCAGGCTTCAGTTCAGCCTGCATCAGCCACTGATGGCCCGGGTAAATATTTAACAGTTGCATCCAGTATAACACCTAGACTGCTGCCAGTTTCCAAGTGTGTTCAACAAAATTAGCTCAGAGACATTTGGACACACACATGTGAAGCCAGATAACCTTTTCTGGTGTGCTGTCCTCGTGACTTTAACTTATATATGTAATAGAGGGCTGCTTATTCTATCTCTTGCAGCTGCACTAGGGTTTAGCATCTGTAGTTTTGATTTCACTTGGAGAAGTCTTTTTTCATCACCTGCAGTTTTGTGTCATCCTTGGGTAAGGTATCTCTGAGGAAGATTTGCTTTACACATTCTGTCCTGGCAATGCATTTTCAGATCATCAAGGGGAAAAGAGAAGAAGCGGGACAAAGAAGATAAGAGGAGAATGGACCAAGAGAAGAAAGAACAAAAGGAAAAAGAAAAGAAAGAACAGGAGTTAAGGAAAAAGTTCAAAGTAAGCTTTTATGTTTTGTAACGTGGACAAAGCTATACAAGAAGTATTATTTAGCATTGTCAGGTTCAAAATACACTTTTCTTCTGGCTACAGAACTATTTGTTATGGTAGATAGTTCAAACACCTGCAGAAATTCTGAATAAGGGTTTAAGCTACCTTTTTATATTTGGCCTATGCTTGAATGCATGCTCTGTACTGATAGCAAAGACTTTTTTCAGTGCTTACACGATTTTCATTATATTATCTTCTCACCTCTTTTCCATGTTAAAAAACCTTAAAATCATCGGTTTTCCTTTTTCTGTTCCTAATAATTTACATCATTAGAATTGCATCAAAAGTCCTTAATAAAAGTGGGAATTAAATCCCATATACATAATGTTTGCTACACTGTAGTCAGATACGAAAGTATCTAGCCCTTGAAAGATTTCAAAATTGTATTGCAACACATTGCCCTAGCTTTGGTAGAAAGGGACTTAAAGGAAATTCCAGCCTAAATGAGGAGGAAGAAAATAAGGCATGTGTAAGAGAGCTACAGTCAGTGTCTTAAGCTAAATAATGAGACAGTTCTTTCTGTTTTAAAATCATTTTTATTTAGCCGGTGGTCAGCATGCTCACACAGTTTACAAATCTGCTAGTCAGTTTCTCTTAACTAAAGCTTGTTCACAATTCTCCATTCTGCTACTTTCAGTGTCACTGTAGACAGTGGGCAGCTTTGTTTTTCTTCCTATTATGCTCTGTACACAGTAAAGCTGTAGTGATTCACATCATAGCCTTGGTCTGCTGAGGAGAGGTTGACATGAATTAAGAAGCAAATATTAAAGGTACACGTAGTTAATATGGGTTAGCTGGTGTTTTTAGGCCTCAAGTCTCTTTTTCAAATCACTTCCAAGAAGTGTAGGCATTAGCTCACAGAAAGCTTTTAGCTTACAGACTATTCTCCTGTGGCCATTAAGGTATGTTTTTATTCTTAAACAGATATATTTTAGTGCACATTTGCTTTCCCATGTATTGGCCACCTTTACAAGAAAGATATTCTTGAGCTGTTCTATAATTAGCAAGAGCAATATGCCTCTGAAATACATATCTTAAATCATAAATACTAAAATCCAAAATGGTTTCTCCATAACATAAGGTAAAGATCTCATGAAGTGAATCCTGAATTGCAGTAAACAGGGTGATCACCTCTTGTAAGTACTTGCAAGATCATTTATAGAGTAGAATATGGCTGAGCATTATATGGCAGACTCATTAAGGTTAATGAATATTTACTCATATGACTTGTATCAGCAATAGTGTGGCCAGTAAGACCTGGGCAGTGATTGTCCCCCTGTACTTGGCACTGGTGAGGCCACACCTCAAATCTCATGTCCAGTTTTGGGCCCCTCACTGCAAGAAAGACATTGTAGTGCTGGAGTATGTCCACAGAAGGGCAACAGAACTGATGAAGGGTCTGGTGCACAAGTCTTGTGAGGAGCAGCTGAGGGAGCTGGGAGTGTTCAGCCTGGAGAAAAGGAAGCTCAGGGGAGACCTTATCACTCTCTACAGCTCCCTGACAGGAGGTTGTAGCCAGGTCTCTTCTCCCAGGTAACAAGGGAGAGGACAAGAGGAAATGGCATCAAGTTGTTACAGAGGATGTGTATTTTGGATATTAGTAAAAATTTCCTTATGGAAAGGGTTGTCAAGCACTGGAAGACATGCTGAGTGAAGCGATGGAGTCACTATCCCTGGAGGTATTTAAAACATGTAGATGTAGAGCTTAGGGATATAATTGAATTGAGCTCAGTGATCTTAGAGATCTTTTCCATCCTAAAAGATTCTACGATTCTATGAGTAGTTCTGCTGGAAATATTTGGAGACACCCACCGGAATTAAATACCTCTGTTCTGTGAATTCATGAATGGTATCATAGGTTAGTTTGTTGATTTTAATCTTTGTATTTCTGTGATTTTGCCAGTCAATTCTTCAATTGCTCTATTGCCATGCCATTCCCCTCTCTTTTCATTTCTGATTTTAATTTAAACTGTGTAGTTGGGGCAGGAGGAAGCCTTTTTCTTTATTTGCCTACATTATTTTAAATGTCAATGAAACAAATAATCATCATTATCATTATTTTTACTTTTTTGTTTTCTGAATGTCTGAAAATTAACTCCATTTTTCCATATCTGTGATATCTTCTGTTTCTTCTTCACTTCAGTTAACAGGACCCATCGAAGTACTTCATCAGGCACGAGCTTGTGTTGACCACAAGGGAGGGAAGAATGAACTGACTGTCAAACAGGGGGATAAGATTGAAATCATTCGCCTCACAGATAACCCAGAAGGAAAGTGGCTGGGCAGGATAAAAGGATGCTGTGAGTTCTATTTCTTCACTGTGCTCCTGCATGTTTTCACTGCATGACAGCAAACATGTGAGCATTACACCAAGGACTAGCCCTACCAAGGCTGAGTCATTGGCCACCAAAGTGAATAATTACCATAGCTCACCCTTCCATCCTCAGCTGGCATATAAGGCTTAGTTCATAGCAGGGAGTTATTGCACAACACAATAGAACATCTGTAGGCACTAGAATAAGCTAGGTACAATATGCTGAGACCTTTATTGACATACTGAGGGTTAATTCCCTGCCAGCCTTCAAATAGCATGAGAACTTGGCTCCCTGCAAGTAACAAGTATCACATTTTTTCATGTCTTTGTATTAAACATGATATGGGTGTTCTTAAAATAGAATCAGAGAATATGAGGACCTAAGTGTTTTTCTTTGTCCTATGGAAAGTTTCTAACAGCTTCCTAGATTCTGTGTTCTCTGAAGTCCAAGATGTTCCTCCAGTTGTATAAATATCATCAGTGTATCCTTGAGTATGATAAAGGGGTTGATGACCTGGGTCTTGGGTTATAAAAGGTTGATCCATAACATCAATCAAAATTATTAAAAGCACTTGCTTGATCTTTAACGGGACTAAAATGACAATAAAATTAGTAAAACAGTTCACACATATAGAACAGACTTCTACAAAATTGTAGACAATACCAGCTGAGCAGTTTGTAGTGATAGATGTAAAAGGATACTAAGGAATTGAGCATGTCTCATACAAAGAGAATCTGAGAGAGATGGGACTGTTCAGCCTGGTGAAAGGAAGACTCAGGGTATGTTATAAGTGTTCATAAATACCTGGTGGGAGGAAGTAAAGAAGCTGGAGCCTGGCTTTTTTTGGTGCAGCCCAGTGACATTGCAAGAAGCAACAGGCATGTACTGAAACACATGGAATTCTGTCTGTACAGCAGAAAATACTTTTTTACTATGAGGGTGACCAAGCAAGGGAACAGGTTGCTCAAAGAAGTGGTGGAATCTTCATCTGTGGAGATCTTCAGAACCTGACAGGACATGGTAGAGGAAAATCAGTTCTTATCATTTATGTAAGAGGAAAGATCAATGTCTTCCATTTCAGAGGAAACACACTAAAAATTGCATTCACTCAGAAGCAGGAGAGGTGAATTCTCCATTGTCAAAGGAATGTATTAGCATTTTTCACCTTGGAGAAATCCATTTGTGCACTCCTCTGTAGAGGCAGTGCACCTGTCTAAAATTACCCTCAGGAGAGACAGAGTTCCTCATCTCAGGCCAACTGCTCTGATCAACACAGCTACAGCACGTCTGCCAGCCTGAAGAAAAATCAATGCTAATGACCTTCTTAATGACCTGTCAGAACTTTATGTCATGGAGTGTCCTAAAACATGCCACAAGACTCCAGTGGTCCTAAAGATAACTGAGAAAGGGAGTCTGCCCCATGATTCCTGGAGTCTGCACAGAAAATTCTTATGCTGTAGCTGAGAAGCAAATAAAGGTGAATTTAAGATCACCTAAGGATGTCTTAAGGGGGCATCTGAGACAGATCTGAGATTTGTTTTTGTATAGATAGATGAGGCCACTTGGAATGAGACATTTCTTTGAAAGTTTTCAAAAATCATACAAAATCATTCAGTCATTGTTTCTGAACCTCTTGTTAAAATCATTCCTTTACTATGACCCTTCAATTGCATGGTTTCATTCATTTAGATGGATACATTAAAACAACCATGGTGGAGATTGATTATGATTCTTTAAAAAGAAAGCAACAACCATCTACCAGAGGTGCTGTGAAACATACAGAGAGTGACCAAGAAACGTATGATGATGTTGGAGAGCAGGACACTACTAGCAGGTATGTATAAGGAATGCATGAAAAGAAACAAATTATTCAACCGGATCAGCCTAGACAGGGGATGTTTTACAATAAGAAACCCAATTTTTGTCACAAAACAGCCATTTATGTAAGAAATGTGTAACTATTATAGGTAAATAGGTTTACATAAATTATGTGTAGCCATTCAGACTGATACAGTTAGACGAGTTTAAAGGAATTGTGGAATCCAGCATCTGTATGCACTCTTACTTAGGAGGAAGTCATACTATTGGAAGAGGACCTACTTCATTGTAGTCCAAAGGAGAAAAAAATGCAAACCATACAGGATTACAGATTATCTGCAGGAAGTGCAGTTCTCTTCCCTCTCTCTCTCTTTACTTGCTCTGTCTTTTGGAGTCATGTGCTCCCTTTTTTAATATACAAGAATAAAAGACTCTAAAAGCAATAGAAACACCCACTGCACCACGGAACTCCTGATCACCGTCATTGCTTTCATGGGCTTTACATGAGTCTTTAAGTCTTACTACCTTTTTCCTTTTAAGAGAAGGGACTTCTGGAGTCATGTCTAGGATAGCCCTAGAAAAGAATGTGGCTTATGAGTTTAACACTGAAAACAAGGCCACTCAAATTCCATGAGATGGGTATGAGCTATACGTTTTTTGGCTTCATCAGAAGCTTCGCCTTTGTGGCACGGTCTCCATGAGTTTGCAGTGCAGTGCTACATTGCAGATTTTCAACTTCAAAATGTCATCTTTTTCATGTCAAATAGATCTGCAGCTAGAGAAGTGACATATCCAGCAGCAGATCAGACTTGTTGACAGGGAAATACCCTAGTGGTCTTGTCACAAGGGTCAAGGCTATCACATAACCTAGCAAGACAGTGGTACTTACGTTACCAGACCTCACATGAAAGTTTGCTTCTTATATTTGATTCAACAAAACTGTGTTCATTCTCCATTAAATGTCCTGATGCGCAGAAACACAGAGCCTGGGATTCAGATAGATCTGCATAGGGGTGTAAAGGATTTCAGTATGCAGGACAACCATTTTGAAGCACTCAGCCATTACACCTGCTTTTACTGCTTCCTATGAGGCTCCTCGGCTCAGAGGCCTGTCTGGAATGAAAGCTGCTAGAACCTCCCCATGAGCTCCAGCAGCAGCACTTGGAAAAGTCTGCCTTCAGGCTGGCATTCTTTATGCAACCAATATAGTTTTGTGTCTGATATTTTTTCAGGTTGCTCAATGTCAGTTTTCCCCCCTGCACATTGGTCTCATAGCATCATCACCTAGCCAGAAGGGTTGTGTTAGTTTTTCTAGGTTTCAGGTAATCTCAACATTAGTTACTTCATTACAGAGGTATCTTTGGCCAATCCTTTTCACTTGGACAAGCATTACAATTAATCACCTCAATGCAAGGAATGTAGAAAGTATATTGAATTCAAAAGCAAACGATTGCACTTACACTGTTGCATACTAAAATAGCAGTGTATTCCAAGGAACTTCAAAGGATGAATGACTGGCTCAGATTCATTAAATCCTTTAAGCTGTATTTTGACGTTTTTATCTTCTCTAGTGATTAATAGCATTCTGCTCAGTTCATGAGCATGAATTGTTGGAAGGTCTGACATACATCAACATATTTTGACACCACTGTAAGAATGCTATTCTTACAAAGCTCTTCACCAAATAGTATTATCTCATTATCAGTAGTATTGCTAATATTCCAAAATTAAGAAATTACTAGGGGTATTGTATTTCAGTATTTATTCATGCAACAATTTAACATATATTTTGTTTTGATGTATAATTTTAGGTAAAGCTTTGACCTGGAAATAATCTCAGCTACTATGAACCTCTCAGGCCTTTTTCAACTATTGTTAAAACATTGGGCTAATATGGAATCCTTCAAATGTTAGAAACATGCAGGTATACCCAGTGAAAGCTAGTTGAGAAATAAATTAACTTATTTAACCGTCTCATTTCAAGAAGATCCCCTGATAAGGAATGAATCTCTAAAGGGTCTGGATCCACTCTCTAGTACTCAGTCAGATTATATTTTTATTCCCATCAAGTTGGGCTACATGATCTCCTGAGATCCCTTCCAACACAAATTATCCTATGATCCAAAAGCATATTTTGTACTTCAATTTAAAGATATCACCAGGAGTATAAAATACATTCTAATTTTTTTTGGCCAAGGCCAAAAGCTTTAGAAATAATAATTGCAGAAGTGATGAGTGATTGTGCTGTTTTCTTTTTCTGAAGGATGACTGCTTTTCTCTAAAATGCCTTTTGTTTTTCTTTTCCAGTCAAAGTGGTGACCACAGTGGAGGTGGAAGTAAGTTCTACTTGTATGTTTAAGGGGGAGCTGTTTCTGTGTATTTCAGACTTCTGCAGCATCCACATAATGCAGTAATTATCCATAAGCATGTTAAATGTTAGCTAACAGGCAACAAACAAGGGAGGGTAGTGGCCGACTTAACTTCCTCACCACCTTGGGAACTTGGGTGAGACAGAATCTTTGTCTTCAAATACTGTGGATCACCAGCATGCCAGATGACCAAACTTCAGTGTTTTTCATGTATGTGAAGACAAATCATCCCACAAACCAGTACAGGTGTAACTGGAAAAATATCAACATGAGCAAGAGGTTTTGTGCAGGACAAATCCAGTTCTCAAATAGCCAGTAATACTACCAATTAAAGCTTCATTTAGCTGACAGAGTTAAGGGGAACTTCAGTTACAATGACACACTGGAGCCCCAGTTTCCCTTTGTTAGCATATATATTTATGTAGCATTCTCTGTTAATTGCAAGAGCAC
Source organism: Dasyornis broadbenti (assembly GCA_013397935.1). Classification (NCBI taxonomy): domain Eukaryota; kingdom Metazoa; phylum Chordata; class Aves; order Passeriformes; family Dasyornithidae; genus Dasyornis; species Dasyornis broadbenti. The sequence continues at coordinate 46,680 of VZRN01000986.1, read as the reverse complement.
AGCTCAGCTTCTCAGCTTCAAGTTTAGATATTGGTCATGGCAGAAGCATCCCCTGGCAGTACTGAATGGAGTTGCTGCCAGCTGAGTACAGATTTCAGTGGCTACTCTGATCAGTGCCTAGAATTGGACATGAAAACCAAGCTAATCCTGCACTGAAGGAGGTGGGGCACAGAGGTCAAAATTAAGACCAAAATGGGGAGCTTGTATTGCTTTTGTCTCTGACTTCTTTGGATGAAAAAAAAATGTAGCTTGCTGAGGGTGTTAGTATGACATGGCCAATCATCACGTGAGCCACACATGAAAATTTAAAAGTCATCATAATGTCTAGGCCAAAATCAGCCATTTAGACCTTTATTGACTACAGTGTAGAAGCATTTGTTTTCAGTATCCATGCTCTTGTGATTGGCAGTGCCACATTTAAATGCTGTGGATGGCATTCCAAACTGGGATAAGTCTAAAACACTGTTTTAATAAAGAGGCTGTGCTGGTTTACAGAAAGATTTTATTTGCAAGGATATTGCACAAACTGCACACACATCTGATATAGCTGAGGCCTATAATGAATACCTATTCAGCAGCATTAAATATTATTGCATTAATTCACTGTTTGATCTTTCAAAGACATCTTTCCATCTCCTCCTTCTGATCAAGACATTTATGATGGAATTGATGATGAAGATGCCACAGCTAGGTATGTTTTTATCTGTCTTAAATAATTTGCTTCTTTGACAGAATGTTTTCAGTTTTTAGTATTTTTGAACCAAGCATAACAATTAGCAGGTATTAGGATGATCAGCAAGTGGGTATACATCAGAGTTGATGTGTGAAGTTAGAGAAAATGGTTCTTCAGTCTTTTGAAGAAGTTTGGTCTTGTAATTTTGATATGTCAGCAGAAACAGTGGCAATCATGAAAATCTTCAAATACACAAATAGAGAGTCTGAAATTAAAATAACAAACTAAAATGCCAGGTTGCTGAGTAACAACATGAAAACAGTAAGCAACTAGATTAATATCTATACTATAAATACATCCCAGTTTCTAGAAGTGGCCTAACATACATATTTCTAGTTTAGCATTTTAGCATTTGGGTAAGTGACCTTAGTTTGGGCATTAATGATAATTATGTGCATCAATGGAGAATTTAAATTGGGCCTTTTAAGAAGAACATTGCATTTTACATTGTGATAATCACATGCATACTCCAAAGGTCTGTATCGCAGGATGAAGATAAGAATGGTATCTGGTCCTGGGGAATCTTGAAGAGGCTAAAGGTCAAAGATGACAAAAAGAAAAGTGTACGAGAAAAAACAGCCAAAGTCAATGAGGCAGAAGAAAATGAAAATTTGTTGTAAGAGTCTGCCAGGAAATCAAAGTGCACATTAACTAATTCTAATAAAGCGTTGATCACATGCTACTAACATGTCCTCACAGCAGCCTAATGAATCATGCATCAAATTACACTTTAGGATGATACTTTTCTGCAAAAATACTGACCTTTCTTTTCACCTGCATAATTATTCTCCTAACAAGCTGCATTTGTTTCAAAAGTCCGGTAATTAAAATATGCCAAATTCTTTTTTTGGTGAAAAGCACGAGAATAATCTATCATCTTTCTGCCACTCTGGTCATGTAAATTTGCTGCATACTCAATTAAAATTTATTTCTTGCACCAGTACAATGTAGCTGAGATAAACTGGTAAATATAGACCCATTAATCAAAATTTTGGGAATAACGTACCAAAAAGAAAAATGCAAAGATTGGCTGCTACCCATCTTATCTAGACATTAGATCAGCAAGTGCTGTTTTTACCACCTTCTCCAGTCATTTGATTCTGAACCAGATTACTTTAATTCAGTGGTAAAAATACATTTAGTCCTTAAGTATTGCTACTGTCAGTGGTACTTCAAAATATCTGGAGATTACTTGGAGCCCTTGTGTTGCAAGTTTTTAAAATTATTTAGGTTACAAAAAGGCCTATTAATGTGATATAAATACTTAATGAGCTCTTTTCCCCCCCAGCATGTCTTCTTCAACAAAGCAGCCTGGAAAAGGTAATTAATAGCCTATTGTTCAGTCTCCATATTGATTCCTGATTCTTTTTCTGTATACATTGCTCTGTATCATGCTGGTCACAAAAATACATCCAAGGAAGGAAACAGGATTTCCTATTGCTTACCCAGTTCCAGTAAACAAATTTCAAATACTGTGACTGATCTGGCTCAGGCAAGGAGATACATATACATTGCAAGCTCCCTGGTAAACAATTTAATGTATTTAATGTGATTTTTCTACCTGAGATTTACACTAGTCCATTTTATTTGATATTAGTCAAAGAAGAGATACACCTGGAAAGAAGTACTCAGTGAAAGACCTCAAAAGTAAAGAGAAATGCTTTTTGCTATTTTTGTCACTTGCAGTGCCTCTGTAAAAGAGCATATAAGCATCAGCTCAGCTGTGGAATAAAAAACAAGTTCTTAGAGCTTTTGAGTGTGCTTACAGACCTGAGTTCTAAACCTTTTATATTCTGCTGATTTTTCTAGCCATTTGTTTGATACTTGAACAATTGCTTCCCCACTACAAGTGTGCTGAATGTGATTCAGAAGAATATTCTTGGGCTAAGAATTCTCTTCACTCCTTTGGCATTGGAAGTTGGCCTAAAAAATAACATACACATGATTCATATTCACTTCTAAGCAATGTTGGATTGACCAGGGTGCTATAGAAATTATTGAATGTACATAAAATCAAACTCAAAAAATATATTTTAGTGCAATAGAGTAGGAAATGGATTAATTAAAATGAAAGTGAAAGGCCATCTCATGTGCTAAAACTTGCTTCAGCTTCATGTTGTTATATTATATTCACCATTAACAGATGAATACCTGTTAGTATTAATAAAGAATCTTAATCTGAAAATATTGGGTGGTGATGCACAAGTTGTGCAAAACAGAACCTACAGTTACTATAGACAGTAAATGGCTACAGTGGTTGGCATAATTTCTTGTCAATTTAGCTAAAATACAATGTATTGCAACACAATGTATTCCCCTCTCAATTTTCATGTAATAATGTTTCATTCTTTTAAATGCTTGTTCCAGATTATGGAGACAATGTTTATGATGACGTAGATTCTTCAGACTTCCCTCCTCCACCACCTGATCTCAGGCAAGTGAAAATATTACTTCCCTGATTAGAAACTTAATACACTGAGAGACATTTTTTAAATATATACTAGAAGCAGATTGCTACTAATATCTGCTTTATTTGGAATTGTCAGGTTTTGTAGTTCTCATAAACCTACTGCTGATAATGGCAATTGAATGCTCTTTCCTCCATTACAGATTGAAATAACAATTAGACTACAGAATAAGTAAGCATGTTTTGCATGCCAACAACTTCAGTCCCTGATGGACAAGAGGTAGAAAATGATGCGTAGCCTAAAGGAACTTAATTGTAGCTTGTAGTTCTTTTCCTATCAAAATTTGGAGACTGCTAAGATAGATACTTTATCTCAGCTTCTGTGGTATTTTAAGACTAAAGGATACAATGCCTGTGTTATAAGTATGAAATGTATTTAGAGGTGTATGATTCAGCTTGAAAAACTTTTATCCTGAACCAGAAAATTATAGTCATCTGTGGAGCACAGATATTTTATGAGCACAGATGCATCTGTGAGGACTGTGACATGTCACATCCTGTTGTCACTTACTCCACTCAGGTGGAGTGACAGTGCACTACAATAATGTAGTCTGGAGACATAAAAACAGAGAGAGCTCTTTGGACTGTGGATGTAGAGGAAAATATGTGATCCTTCTAACCTAAATCTAGTAGGTCATACACACACATTCATCATCAATGAAACTGTCATCCTACAGGGATCAGCAAGGATCAAAAAGTAGACTCAGACTTTACATTCCCTTTGGTGCATCATCAGAAAAGCCAGTTAGGGCATGAAACCCTTCCAGGCTCTTTGGCAAAAGTCAGCACAGTCAGGGATGTGGAAAAAACAACAGAACTTGAAACAGATCATGTAATGAAGATTCCTGGGTGCAGCAAGGTCTTCTACGGGCGCATATGACTAGCACATATGAGGCTAAGATGTTCCAGCTGCCTTCATAGTGTGACATGTTACTCAGCTTATTGCCCAAAGATACATAGTCTTCACAAAAGCTGCTCCTTACTGAGAAATTCTAAAGTGTTGCAGCAGATAGATACTTACAATTAATTTCTGATATTCACTTATGTGATAGATATACTAGTATCAGAGAAAAGTAAGAAAGACATCCCCTACTTTTTGTTTATTTTGAAATCAAATCCGTGTTGTATTATCACCAGGTTTTTCAAAGCAACAAAAACATGATAAAGACACATGAAGGCAAATGCATTTTCACCAAAATTAACAGAAAGCATGCCAAGACATCAGGTATGTTGCTAATTTTGTTTTATCTGTAACCTCTTTGTTTAGTTCATCAAAATCAGCAAGCTTCGGAAAACCTAAGTCAGATGAAAAAGATGTAGAAAAGCTCAAGAAGATGGAAAAAGAAGAAAAAGAGTTCAGAAAAAAGTTCAAAGTAAGTTTTGTTCAAAATGTTCTGTTCACATAAATATAAAAACAAAGTATCTGTACAGTGTCCTCTAATTTGTTCTCCTTAACTGTGTTTTGAAAGGTAAAGTATTACTACTTGTAAAAATAGTGATCTGAGCATCTCTAAGTCCAAATGGCAACCATGGGCACATACTATATAGCATATACAAATATTTGTTGATTTTAATTAGTAATAAATGGGAATATATTAATGGAAAAACATTAACGGGTTTTAACCATGGTTTGTTTTTTTTTTTCTCCTTTTCAGTTTGACGGTGAAATAAAAGTTCTTTACTCTACAACCACAGTTCAGAATTTGCCTCAGAGAAGATGGGGATATAAAGACTTGCAAATTAGACCAGGGGAACCTCTTGACGTTATTGAAAGTACAGATGATACCAAGGTCCTTTGCAGGAATGAGGAAGGAAAATGTAAGTTTTTAATAAAACTGTAGTAGGAATCAAATTTTCAAAGAATAGTTGAGTGGGATGTGTAAAACCTCTCTTACCCGACATATTAAAGTGGAGCCTAGTACTTGTCTTTTACCTTGCCTGGTGGTTGACAAGAGGCAGATTGTTATCTTATTACTTTCTTTTAAGAGTGGTTTGCCTTAAAAAAATCCAAAACATTTCCGATGGACAAGATATACTAAATATGAGAGAAAAGGACAATTTTGTTTTGTTAATTTTTTTCTTTGCAGCTGGGATCAGCAGATGTTTTTGTTGCCTCTGTCTCCTCCCATTTACAAAAAGGAGTGTAGCTGTGATAGCCCACTGAGTTCAGTAAAAGTAAAATCCATGCTGCATCTCTGGATAGCACCAGCCCATTGATTGCAGCCAAGAGAAAATCAATAACAATATTCTTACTTTGAATTGAAAGAGGTGCAGTTTAATCTTTTCAACAGGCTGGGGGAACATTGCTTAGGAGTCTTCCCCCCATCTCCCAGCTAATCCAAGGCATATGTCCTTGCTGGCTTGTCTGCTTGTTCTGGGAGCTGCACGAGGCCTTTCAGTATTTCTTTGAAATCCTTGGCCAGGGTTTTCACTGGCAGAAATTTTTGAATTTTTGGAAACCATCTCCTGATGGTTTCAATTTCTTAATGAGCTTCTGTTACAATACTTTCAAATCTCCTAGTGAAAATTCATTTTGTGCTGAATAGCCCACCTTCAAACCTGCAGCATCCTCTTGCTCACCTTTATTTTTTACCTCTGACCTATGTAGAAGAGAATCCAATGCTATAAATCTCTGAAGGGAATTCAGCCACCTTCCATTTTTTTTTTCCTCCTGTACTCAACTGTTACAGTCTGGAGTACAGCCTTCTTCCTGGCAGGCCTGCAGGGTGAGGAAGAATTTCTTGCATAACAACACATATGTTTTTCAAAATATGTATTGCACTAGTAGAGCTGCTTCCCAAAAAAAACCAGCTTTCAAAGCTGCATTTTTTTGAATCAAGCTAATAACAAAGTAGAAAGTAGTTCATGTTGGCTGTTTTTCTCTCATAGTCTTCAAAGCCTTTCAAATAATGACAGGAGCTACTGCTTTGCTATGCATAAAAGAGCAAAAAAAACAAAAATATCCTCCCTGAAAACTTCTGAATAGATCCCAGTCAATTTTCACATTAGTTAGTGGAGTTTGAATCCAACTTTAGTTAAGTGTGTGACAGTTTTGTTTATTTGCTCTAGTTGTTCTAATTCCTCAGATCTTAAAGCTGTGTTTTTACCTTCTGAAGGCCAGGTAGACTGAAAATCCACAATTAAAGGTGGTTTTTTTAATTTTATTTTCTTGCACATACATCCTTTGGTTTAATCATTAACTTATGAAGCACTTTCATAATTTCAAGCCTCTACAAACAGTTAAACAAAACTACGAATTACATTTCAATGTGTTCTCACCTATTTAAGCAAGGGCTGATGATTTTACGAATATATTCTGCCATGGCTTATTTTAATTGTTACGGAATTATTTGAAATGCCAAAAGTGAAACAAGGAACTGATTTTCATTTACCCTTTCAAATTTCCTCTTGGTCTGAACACACACATTTTGAAATACACAAAAACTTTCAATTCAGCTTCATAGACTTTGCTTAATCACTAGGACATAAATGGACTTCACTGCCCAAAAGTTTAAGTTTTGACCTCTCTGATCTTCCTTTACACCATCAATGAACAGCTGGCACAATGTGTTATAGCTTTCGGTGGTTGCTAAGTAATCAATAGCTGACCTGCTGGCTTCTTCCCTATTTGGAAGCACCATAAAAACTAATGAATTAGTTAGAAACTAAAACTTTGGATGTGGAAGTTTGGATTAGTAAGTCTGAAAGAGTGTGGGATGAGCAGGGGCTATATTTCCCATGTATTTAAGGGCTAAAAACCATCAGAAGAACCCAGAAAATGCTTTACAATGGTAGAAGCACTGTCACATGCACATGCAAGCACATTGTGTTTGTAAGCCATGACTATGGGCAAGGAAACTTTGCTTCCATCTATTTCATGTGAGAAAATTACAAGAACAAACAAAAAAGCTTAGATTAGCCAAATGATTTTAAATTATTTCTGGAGACTTCAAGATCTATCAAAATTATTCGAAACTATTACTGTCCTAAGGAGAATTTTGAAAAACATCTTTAAAAAAAAAAAAATTAAAAATCAATTTCCTTGACTTTATCCCAGATAGTAAAATCTAGGGAAAGACACCTAGGTAAGATATCCTGAATAGACACTCCTGATGAATAAAAGAAGGAAATTTACATAGTAATTTCAAATATAATACAAGATCACACTTATTCTTTAGAACTGTCCTAATTTTGTACCAGTTTACCAATGTTTATCTACAAACAAGTAATTACTGTTATGGCTCTCTCTTTCTTTGTATTTGTTATACCAATTGACAAGTGTTTATGTAGATATCTTTCACCAAAGACAGCAAGTAATTCTTTTAAGGAAATTATGTACATTAAAAAAGAATATGTGTAGTTGTCTCTGATTTCATTGGTAATGCAGCAGAATGATAAATTAATTCACTAGTTAGTAGCTTTTCTAAGGTATTTCCATTATTATGTCCATTATTGTTGTTATTAATGTTATACTTAAAAATTTTAAACAGTTGCACTAATGATATTTAATTGGTGGACACATCTTGAAACACGTTTTTATCCCTGTAGGAAATTCTAAATATTTCTGTTACTTATTACTGGAACTATTATATTATTATTATATGGCATTTTTGTGCTATAGTTTGCGAATTCTACTATAGTTTTGGTTAATAAATGTTGTTTCACACCCCTCTCATGCAACCAGGAAATTAAAACATAAGATGAAAAGCTAATATTGCATAACCTACATTACTATTTAAGTAGGCAAATAAGAATAACCAAAACATGGCAAAATCGTTGTCAACTATGTGTCCATTGTATATTGTTTTCCATCTACTGTGTCTTTCTATCTGAAGTATATAAAAGAGAAAACCTGCATTTCACTAGTGCTAGCAACAGAGGAAATAACAAGTATTTCAATTTAACTTAAATATGTATATATTTCACTTTTACAGATGGCTATGTTCTGAGAAGCAATTTAGTTCAGAAGTAAGTATAAAGTGGTCTTTTTGAAAAATTTATTGTAACACTTAATTTTGTTCTAAATGATCCGGTAAAAAAAGTGAAATATAATTATTTTAGTCTGTCATTCTAAACTTGCAAACTGAGTTATTTTTATGGAGTTATGATTTGTCAAAAATTAATCCATGCGAGAAACTTCCAGAGCCTCATTCCTCATTACTTGACCATAAACCCTGGTTAAACTATGAAAAGTTACATAAATTAAGCATTATTGGTACTAGACGCTATTACTAAACAGCAAGTTAATGTGATTAGGTGTACTGAAACCTTTTTCAAATGTTTAACTAAAATGGACCAGATTTTCTTTAGGTTTATTTGTATTTCAGTCTGAGTGAGGTAGAGATTTGGCTCAGTGTTGCTCCAAATAATTGCATGGAGCTCAGCATTTAAGTTCTAATCCAAAACTCCTGTCAGACAAAGCCTCTCCATTTCCTTCAACAGGCTTTTTATATTTGACCCTTAAATATCAAATCAGATGTCACTTTTAGAATGGTCACGTTTAGAGGCATCTAAACACTTACACACAAGTTTGAATTATATATGTAAGCAGTCTTATTGTCCGCCATGGACCTGTCCATGCATCTAAGGGACATATTTGAAAGTTCCTATTCATGGAGCATTTATTTTTTTATAGACATTACCTAAACTTATTACCTAAAAAGCTGCATCTCTGAAACTATTATGGAATTGCCAGGTACTGAAACAAAAAGAATTTCAAGGGCATACTGATTGGATTTTTAAGTTCTATTTTTCTGGTAATCATTTTAAAAAAAAATAAGTATTTAATTTCCTTATGGAAATAACGCTACCAGAATATCTACTTTAAAATGCAATAAATAAAACAGCCTTTTAATAAAGCAACTTTCATGTTAGAAAGATATGTATTCAGGTCCACCCTTCCCAAAAACACTTTGACCTGACCATCTTGCTCAACATTTTTCTTTTACCACAAAAGTTGTATTTTCCTAATTTAGTAATTATTTTATAGCTTGCCTACACCATACTGCTACTGTGTTTTGTATCTGTATGCAAATATTAATATATATCTGATGTCCAAACATGTGAATATATTGTCTTTTTTTAACTTACAGTGATGGAGAAATTTACGATGATATTGGTGATGGTATGTTGAACATTTCTAACAATACATTATTTATATTCAATTACAATAAATAACTTTATATTTGCATTGAAGTGCTACACAATATTAATATTTTTGCATTTTATTTCCATTTCAGATTGCATCTATGATAACTACTCTGATAGTGAATTCTCTTGAAGTAACAACTTCATTGAAGATCAAATTCTAGTTTGGACTCTCACTTGTGGAAGCAAGAAGAGTCACTAAAGCTGATTGCAAGTTAATTAGTTACACTCTTTTAAATGTACAAATAACCTTTTTTCAGATTTCAGCCTTTGGTCCTCCAGTGCTTTGTACAAATTTGTATTGCCATTTACCTGAACATTTAAAATTCAGGGGATATGTGCTAAAGTTAGGATTATAATTTTTCCCTTCCTTTCCACATTTCTGACAGTCTATATAGAAATACTTCTCTAATTATCAATTCCCAAAGAGGCCAGTTCACATCTGTGAAGGGTACTGAGGACAACAGATTTTACTCTGCCTTTCACCTATTAAACACCAAAGACTGCCACCGTGGGTGGGACAGTGTTCTGAAAAATAAATGCTTCCTTTGGTGATAACATCTAGTTGTGGAAACAAGAAATCAAAAGTGGGCACCAGAGAAGATAATAAATCACTGACCTGCCATTCCAGCTGCAATAGTGCTAGCTACACTGACATATACAAACAACCATGTTCCATTATTGCAAAAGTCGCTTTTTCTGAGTTGTACTAATGACAGAATATCGTTCTCTAAAATTTGTTTGAAGTCTACTTTAGAGTATAGTGTTCAACTTTATACTATAGTGTTGCTCAAAATATACTCAGAACATTTAGGTTAAGATTTAATTTCTGTTTAGTTTGAAGATAAGTTGTCACTATAGTAATATGGGTATTATAAGCTATAAACTGATGATAAACTGATTGGAAATTACTTCTAGACTAAATATATAGGTTTATCTAGCACTCTATTTTGATAATGCTCTTTTTTCTACATACTGTAGTTTAATACTAGATTTGGCTAAGTAAGAGTAAAAGAATCAAACATTTCCACACTTATCCATTGTAGAAACAATATTTATTCATAAAGTTCATTGTTGATGCTGTCATCTGAATGACCAAATAGTAAATAAAAGCAAAGTCAACAGGTGATTCATAATAATAAATACCACTTTACCCTTATATATCAAAAGTCACTGGAAATTAAAAAACATTTACAGTAAGCTCCCAGTAAAGAGGGTGAGCATGTGCCAAAAATGGAACATCTGTTGCTTTTGTTGTAGTGCAAGTTAATCAAAAACTGGTAACAACCAATGTGGCTGAATCAGTGTAAGCAGCTCCTTCTAATGATCAAGTCGCCTATAATCCTGAAGGCAAGGTACATCATGCAACATATCAAAATCTGTTTATAAACATTAAAAAATGTTAGCTTTGTTAAGTCAGTGAGTTTTGGTCTCACCTTCAGTGGAGCTGAGATTCCATCTTACACAAGTATCTCTTATTGCTGCTTCAAAACATGGTAAATCTCAAAGGAGGCATAATGCAGTGGGGATATCAAACATAAAATTAACTGTAGAGATAGTAGCCTATAAGCTATTTTGTACTGTATGTAAAATCACTGATAGTATCCTGAAAACCTATATGCAAACTTGACTTTCTATTTGCTATTTCTTTTATCTATTTGCTATTCATCCAGCATCCAGGCCTACAAATACCAATTTTATGTGTAACATCAGCAGCAGCACCCAAATATAAAACATGACTATGCATATTAAGTGCAATGAATCTGTCTGACTATTTCACTGTGTCACTGCTAATGGATTATTTATTTTTCAGTAGCATTCAAGAGGTTGTCTGCATTAAATTAACGATGTGCCAAAGAACTGAGTGGGCATGCAGACCACTACAAAATTACATAGTTTTTCCATGTTCATAGTGTTAATGTGTGTAGGCACTGCAATCCTGTTTTGATAATACTGACTAGATTGGTCATATGATACATTAAATCATGAAAAGAAATAAAATATACTTATGGCTAAAACTCTATGCATTGCTTGTTCAAATCAAATATAATATGATTGCTGCAGGGTGTTAAAATGAATTTGTAAGGTATTACTCATTGAAAAATTACTGGCATTTTATCTTTTTACTTTTACAAATGCCATTTGCTGGATGCTTTTTAAAATTTTTTCTGAATAAAAGTATTTCTTCTGAATAAACCTTTTTGTTTAATGAGAAATGTGGGTACACTGTCTTGTGTCAAAGTAGAACAACAGTAGCTGAACAGTAACTTCTGAAAATTATCACTGAGCAGCTAATAGACTGAAAATCAACTTTATTATTGTTGCAAAGGCAGCACAAATGCAACGTGGCATTTGGTAGTAACTGCTAACCAGAAAGTGAAACGTAAACAGAAAATATTCCAGACAGGAAAATCTATACTTAAGCAGTCTATATTCGACGGGTTTCTCACCTGTAATTTATTCTAGTATGTTTTAAAAGACATAAAGATAGAAAAGGAAAGCTGTTCACTTGATATTTTTCCATCTCTGAATTCAGTCTATAATCCTGGAGTGTTTGTCTGTGCCTGCTAAAAGAGTCAGTAGTGAAAACATCAAAATATTGACATAAAAATTAGGTTTCAGCATGAACATCCCAGTCAGGGTAAACAGAGCTGGTTTCCATCTGTGTTGTATCACTATGCTGTCCCAGTAAACAAGCTAAGCAAAACCAAAACTGGGAGGGCAAAAAAGACTTCACTAACTCAGTAGCTTTATAACATTTCTCTGCTGTTACCACAGGCTCTGGACTGAAGGAATGCAGCTGATCTCCTGCACATTCCTGTGTAAGAGGTTTATATTCTCGATCCACATAATTGCAGATCCCCTGGCTACCCCTCCCACGGTGGTAACAAAATCTTCTTCTACGTGTGATCCTTTTGCATAATCCATCTCAGCTGTAAAGATCAGTACTTTAGTTAGAGCAAGGAAATTTAGTGAAGGAATGTAGATTCTCTAGGTGTGAATTAGAGCACCCCTTCCCACTACATTACAACAGACACAGTGGTAAGCACGTGTGCATATGCATATGTGCATCTGTGTGTGAGAGTATACTTTATTTATACATTAAGGCAACTTCTGACAAAACTAATGGACTCATAAAAGGGTACATTTATGACTTCTGTACAGCAGCCCCATACCATCTTACATGGAAAAGCTTTTGCATGTAGTGTGAAGAACTCAAATGCTAGGAAAATCCATAAATATGCTTGTATTTGCATAGCCTCAGTTCTGACTCCTTGTGTGGATTCATCGTTAACTGTGTGTGCAGTCTGTAATTAAATGATGGCTCAGTATTTTTTTCCACAGGATCCCCACCTCATTTAGTGCATGGGCTGGATGTGAACTAACAGAAAGGGCATCTGTTCAGTCCTGCTCATTCAGTTTCTGGCCACTCCTTCATTTAGTGCAAACCTTCCCAAGCTTATGCTGCACCCAGAATTATTAGTTTCTCATAGCATTCATCACAATGATATCTCACATTCCCTTGAATAAGAATGGATTTATCTTGTGAGAGAGGAAAACATTTTATCCTCATTTTAATGTATGAAAGGAAGGCACAAACAGAGAACAATTTGTGGCACATATCCATTAATCCTGGATATAAAAACAAACCTCTAAAGCTAAATTAATTTTTTTTTGTACTTTCCTAGATTAGGACTCTCACTACTTTATTTTCCTCTTCTTTGCCTCTGCTTATGGTAAAATACAAAGAAAAGAGAGACAACACCTTGTGTTTAGAAAGGTATTAGCATGCAAAATTTATACTGTAAATATATTACAGAATCACAGAATCTCCGAATGCTTCTTAATGCTGCTCTGGCAGACTTGGTGCTGTGACCACTTCCCTGGGGAGCCTTTTCCAGTGCTCATCCAATCTCTGGGTGAAGAGCCTTTTTCTAATATTTAAATCTTCCCTGCTCATCTTCAGACCTGTCCCTGGTCACCACAGAGAAGAGATCAGTGTCTGCCCCTCTGCTTCCCCTCATGAGGAAGTTGTAACTGCAAGGAGGTCTCCTCTCAGTCTCCTCTCCTCCAGGCTGAACAGACCAAGTGACCTCAGCAACTTCTCACACAGTTTCCCCTCTAGATGCTTAACCATCTTCATGTCCCTCCTTTGGACACTTTCTAATAGTTTAATGTCTTTCTCATATTGTGGCGCCCAAAACTGGCCCCAGCATTCGAGGTGAGGCTGCCCCAGTGCAGAACAGAGCAGGACAATCCCCTCCCTTGCCTGGCTGGCAATGCTGTGCCTGATGTCCCCCAGGACTGGGTTGGCCCTCCAGGCTGCCAGGGCACTGCTGACTCGTGCAACTTTCCATCAACCAGGACTCCTTTCTACAGTGCATCCTTCTGGCATCTCCTACCTCAATTTGTCCATATATCCAGGGTTGCCCCATCCCCATCCTCTCTGACTTCAAGAGAGTCAACAACTCCTCCTAGTTTTGTATCTTTTGTGAACTTGCTCAGTATCCCTTTCAGTCCTGCCTCCAAGTAATTTATAAAGCTGTTGAAGACCACAGGGCTGAGGATGGAGCCCAGTGGAATCCCCCCAGTGACAGGTCCCCAGTCTGATGCCACCCCATTCACTGTAAACCTTTGTGCCCCGCCCATGCGCCAGCTGCTCACCCATCACAGGATGTGTTTATCCAGCTGTGAGCTGGACATTTTGTCCAGGAGGACTCTGTGAGAGACAGTATCAAAAGCTTTGCTGAAATCAAAAGGATTATATCAACTGGCTTCCCTTGATCAACTAGGTGGGTTACCTTGTCATAAAAGGAAATGAGATTTGAACCATTTTCACAGTGATAAAAAGGCGAGTAGATAGGAGATACTGATCAAATTCACATTTAGGTTAGGCTATATTCTGAAACTTAAAAAAAAGTGCAGACTAATTGTAAAAGTTAGTGGTCCGCATTGTTACACTTTATATCATTTGCACTCTCTCAGCTCCCATATTGACAGGCAGTTTGTTAGTAGGGTTTTGAGTGATGTCAATGGCTCTTGCCAGAATTAAACCTTTATGTGTATATGATCTGAGTAGATTCAAGGCTGAGACATCCAAATAAGTTCTGAAAGAGTCAGCTTATTTTTCAGGAGCAATTCACTCAGGATAACAGCACAACCCTACAAGCCCTCCACCTTGACTGCTTAGCCTGGCTAAGAAATAAGGTGGTAGCGCAGCTGAAGAGTCATCCTAAGCAGTTTCCAGAACTGCAGCCACTTGGGAAACATTTCAGTGCCCCTCTGGTTCACTATGGTACTGCAGAACACCACCTAATGTGTTGTAACCTTGCGCTGAGCAGTAGCGTGGTAGCCCCCCATCCCTTGGGTACAGCAAAATATAATGATCTCAGTTTTCCTTCTCTGTGCTTCATTCTAGCGAAGTGCCTCCTGAACATACACAGAATTTGGTAAATCATTTCTATTTGCCTCCTTCAAAAGCACTTTGAGAGAAAAGATTTAGATGTTAATAAATGTGTAGAGTCTTTTGCTGGAGGCTTTTTATATTGTGGGCCTTGTTACAAAGAATATGTGAAATTGTGTATCTTTTAACACACAGACACATAAATATTGCTTGAATTTAAAATATCCACTATTAGGCAGAAAGGAAGTATGCAAATATCAACACAAACACGAATGAAATGTGAATTAGATGGATACCAAGGGTTTTAAGAAATATTATACGATTTGCATTACTTCAGTAATATCATGAAATCCTACTGCTCAGGCATCATGAGACAGACAAAGAAAGGGAAAATTAGCACTGGCTTTTTTCCCTG
>VZRN01000986.1:0-23341 GCA_013397935.1 Dasyornis broadbenti | reverse complement strand
GGGGGGCGTTAAGAGGAAGGAAGCAATGCTGATATCTGCTACACACTAAGAAATTTTGTCTCAGACAAACAGGTACTCGTTCCCTACCCACATGTGTAGGCAAAATGTGATCTTGCCTTGCTGAGTACTGAGGTAAGGGTTAAACTCTCGCAAAAAGATAGGTGAAATTCAGAAAGCAAACTGGAAAGTCATTGCTCAAGAAGCATTGATATTTCCTGGGACAAAGGATCCTAGTCTGGGGGAGGGAATAAAGTGGATGCTGGTGTATAACTGTTCTGTTTCTGGAGATCCAGGACTGCTATTATGCTGAATAGATCCATTTTATGGGGAAGTAGGCAGGGAAATGACAGAATCAATGAGATAAAAGTGGCCTGTGAAATGGAAAGCAAGTAAAAATATCAGCAGTAGAAGTAGTGTTTTCGACTTGGAATTGTTGATACTGTGTTGTATTTTCTCTAATTCTCTTTTCCCCCAAAGTAAACTGTGTTTAGAATTATTTCATTGTGCAGTTTTATCATGGGTTGCAAGTTACCTCTGTGTATACATGCAATATTTACAAGTATGTTTTAATAACTGGGAAAACTGCTGGGGTTTCCTCAGTTTAAAGAAACAGGCTCTTGTGTCTCTTCTCCCAATGGACATGACTGCTTTAGAGAAATGCTGTCTTTAAAAATCAAAACAAGGGAAATTTCCATCAGTAAAATGTGGAACGAAGGCCTTAACAGTTTAAGCACAAAATTATTACTGTAAGCAGTGTTACCTGTTCATGAAATCTGAAGAATCACGATTTTAATGAATGGGTTTAATAACTTTATGTTCTGTAGCATACTGTAGTGTCTTGATGAGAAAGAACAATACACAAAATTTAAATGCCGGAGTGGTAATTTTGAGATGTCAGTCTGTTTGAAGTCTTAATCAGAATTCGATAGGCAACTATCACTGTGATACTGATTTTTGCCATGAGGTGTTTTCAGCTGCCTGCTGTTTCAAAGAGACCAGTAATAGTAGCAGTACAACTATTACATACGTATCGTATTGTAAAAGAGGCTCTTGAGTAAGATGCAAAACACATTTTTAATACAATGAAAAACGGTATTTTGCACTGTGGCTGTATAGCTCCTATTAAGAAAAAAAAAAAAGTTGGGGAAATTGAATAAGAACCTGCTTTAAACTTAGATATCAAAAAACCAAGGGTTTTGATATTTTGTTGGAAAAACTTCAGCTGAGTGATCATTAATCATATAGCACCATATATCCTCAGTAGGTGTTAACTGTGTTTTAAAGAGGAAACAAAAGTAAGAAGCTTAGAAGTCTCAGCAAGACAGTAATGAAGCTAGACGATAGCTTGATTTCCACAGTGAACATAACGAATATTTGTTTTTCCAGCTGTTACAATAGTTATGTAAGCAATTATTTTAAATATTTCGTTACTCTAATTTGGTTCTAATAACACACTGTTTTGTTTCACTGTGTTGTGCAGATCACATAGTTTTCCACAGGGCTCACATTTGCATTAGCTTAAAAGAATGTTCTAATGTTTTTTGTTTCCCAGTACAACTGAACTTTGTGTTGATTAATGTGAAATATCTGATTTGGGCAAAGTAGAGAATCACCATAAACAGAGCCTCAGCCATATGCTTCTAGTTACAGGGGCCTCTTTGTTAAAAATGTACGAAATTATATTGGCACTGCCTTATTTTGAGTAGGATCCTATTAGTAATGGCATGGCTTCGCATACAGGTTAGACCTTTACTCGTCCATATCTGTGAACTGTATACTGACTACACTTTCCATGCAAGAGGCCTGTGCTGTTATTAAGAATTTCAAAACAGATAATAGACATGGGGAGGGCACTCCTGTTTGTGTTGCTTTGGGTCTTGCTTCTTCTTGGCTTTTTGAGCAGTAAGGCTTGAGGAGTGCCTTGCTGCTTACAGAGCTGACCAACATTTCTATGTGTTTGTTTTGCTCTTTTCTCTGGTCCTGTAGTTATATGGTTGCTCATGTTTTCCCAGAATACATCAACATTTTTAAAAATTTTTACCATGGCTGCTATGGTGTGTTTACTCTTTGGCGTTTCTTGGTGCTCTGTCTTATTAAAAATAATACATAATGTTTATGAAAGGCATTTTGTATGACAGTGGATGGTGCATTTTGTGTGTTTGTGTAGGTGTGTGTGAGCTTTCTACATACACTATTAACCTGGTTAAAGATGATAATGTAAAAAAGTATGTGGTTTGCTTTTTTTGACTTTTTTTTTTATTGTTGGTTCTTTAGTGTTCTGGTTTATTGGTTTTGGGTTTTTTTCTATTTACTTTATTTCTGAGCCATACTGCTCTGCCCATCTTCTAAGGAGATTCAGATCAATCCCTTTCTAAGAAAACCACTTTGCTGAAAAGATGATCAACTCTGGAAAAATTGTCCCCAGGATAAACATTTTTGTGTATCATGTTGGTATAGTAAGAACAAATGGTGCAGATACGGGGTAGAGTCATTGCTTTTGTCTACTTAAGATCATATGTCTTCTGTTGATTACAAAATTGCAATTAGTAATTGGGATTTAGAGCACTCATATTTTGGCCTTGTGTTACATTACCTGCTCAGAATAGAACAGCAAAGGAAAAGAAGGACATACTCGCCACCAGTGCAATTCCCATTACAGTCATCTGAAAGGAATTAGCAATGGGATGAGAGGGATTGGTTTAATTAGACTACTGAAATCAAGCTCGTAACTTCCTAAGGCCAGAGAGGACAATTGTAAGTATTGACCAGATTAGTGCATTTGGTAGGAATTTTTTCACTGACGGGCCATGGTTGTAAGTATAAAACCGTAATACAAATATTATATACCTTTTCTTTCTGTTTCTGACTGTTTTACAGTCATTCGGAGCTGAATCACAGAAGCATATATACCTCCCAGAGCCCTGGTTACTGTTAAAGGTGTGTGTAATCCACACGTCATTTGCTCCTAAATTTTTGCAGGGAGGCTGGACTAGGTGACCTTGAAAGGTCCCTGTCAACCTGAACCATTCTGTGTGGTTCTTTGCTCACCTCTGTAACTGAATCACCTTATCCTCCTGGGTGACCCACACCTCTTCCTTTGTTGGCGTTTTGGCTATTGCCCTTAGATCTTGAAGGCCTGAGTAGTTTGGAACTTGGCTAGTTGGGAGCAGTCACATGGTGCATTATCTGTAGAAAGGCTCATCTTCCTTCAAGGGTTCCGTGTTTTCTTGGAATCCTGTAGCTCAGAGGTTGCACTGGCTGTTAGGAACTTTTCAGAGCTTGTTTGCTTACTGGTGCAGGGGTGCCAGCTGCTTACTGAAATCGAGTGGAGTGCTGTTTATGTCTATTTGTGGTCCTTTCCTCCTTTCTGAGGGTAACAGTCTTCACTTTCTGATACTGTACTGTTTAATCAGCTGAAATGTACCTATCTCAAGCATTGGTACTTTCATTTATTATTCAGGAACATACATGACAAGATACTACTTTGGTTCATCAATTTTTCTTGTATAGTCTTGTACCGTACTCTCTTATAGTCTCTATTTTGTAAATGTTGAGTGTTCTGACTCTAGCACAGTACATACATGAACAAAACAGCTGAGAAAACTGGTTGGTTTTTTTTCTCCCTGAGACTGCTGTCACAAAATTGACTCATGTTATCTGAGAAAATACCCTCTTCCTTTTTTGCCTTCATTTCCTCCTGTCATGTTGGTAATAATAAAATATAAAGGAGTACCATTTAACTTCCTGAGGTCTAAACAGTGTTACTTTTTTTACTGTGCTTGCATAATTTTAAACCATGTAGTATTTGATTCCATGTTCCCACATGGCAAATCGTAATGCATTGCATGCAGGGCAAACATCTCAGGATGCTATTTGCAGTTTACAGCCCACAGAAATGTCGGGCATTTTTAAGGGTTATTTGTGGGATAGTCAAAGAAGGCTGGATGAATTTTGTTTCCAAAGTCAGCTTGAGATTTGATGACCATACTGTTTTAAGCTTCCTTTATCAGTGTGGAAGCAGGGAGGAACAGAGCACATGTCTGATAGTGAAAGCTCAAGTAGTGGGGAAACGAAAAAAAAAACCAGCCTTTTGGAGGGCTTGCAGTATGGCAGTAGGGAACCACTGCAGAGATGGCAGCGGGTGCATACTTTTAGATGGCTCAGAGGAAGTTCTTCCACTCTAATGGCAGGACTGTTACTGAAAGCCTTTAGGTGGTTCTTTGCATACTGGTGGGAAATGTGGCCTGGCTTGAAAACATGGAGAGGTGGGGCTCCACCACACCTCAGAAACAGAATTTTTTAAATAGCCAAATAATCAAAATGTGTGGACACCCTCACTTTGCAGTATGCCATCATTTTCATGGATAGCTGTAGCAGGATGTTGTGCTTGAGCAGGTCACACATGGCAATAGCTGTTTTTTGCTCCCTTGTTTGTGAATCTGTAACAGAAACTGTAACAGTTGTAAGAAGGTAGTTAGTAACATTTTTTATTCAGGCTCCTAAGACACAAAGTATGCAACAAAGGGGCAAAAACTGTTGGAGAAACTTCTCGCCTTGCTGAGTGACCAATTTTCCACTGTTATTCTTGTATGTTGAAGTTTTTGTTATATAGGGGGACCAAAGGGAAAATGATCAATGATGGTGGCCTGCTAACTTTTTGGCAATGTGTAAGCTTTTGATAGGTTTTAAAAGTAAGAGAGTTAAAGTGCTGAATGCGTGCACTTCAGAATTAAGTCATACACGTAACTTTCCTGTCTGCACTTGTGCTCGCACTTGTACTTTAGTTGACTGTTGTTTTGGAATTGTATAGTGCATTGTTCTGGTTAGATTAATAACACTCTTGTACCTTTGGCTTTGCTATCTAAGCACTGCTTTTATAATCTTAAGACTTCTCAGAACTACTAAGATGGTGTGTGCTTAAAATATTTTCACTTTCCATTTCTTGAAAACAGGAACAACATTTTTAAAGGAAGAGAAATTTTAGCCAAAGACCATTTAAAAACCTTATGACTTGCTTATCTGTTGTTAAGATTTCTCTAGGAATTGGGTACTACCTTGTCTTTGAAGATCTGTACTCATATCTGTCTTTAAAGTTTTTGTGTACAGCACTTCTAAATTTGTTTTCGTGTATGGGTTCTTTGTTCTCTCTGCTGTGGTAAGAGAATAAAACAACTGTTCTAAGATCTTGTATTTTCTATTACAAAAGAGATTATTCTGTGCTTTGGATTGGTATCTATATTCTTAGGTGTTTAAGCAATTCTGTGTTTTCACGACATTTTTGAACATGTTTTCTTCCTCCCTGAGTGCTGAAGTATCAAAATCTCCTGCTGCCTTCTTGATACGTTCGAGTCTTTGTCATAAATGTTGTTCAGTTTTTTTTTCTATTGCTTCCCAGCATCCCACTTAGAGATTAGAGCAATGCTTAGTTTCAGCAATTTTTTCCGTTAGTGCCTAGCCAGTGTAGATGTTGTGTAAAGTAACACACCCCTCATCATAAATGCAGTAAATAAGGAAGCTATGTCAACCATCTCCTGTCCAGAAAGAAATGCATGGCTTGCCCAAGTTGGTGACCTTCATGTATACTTTACCCATTACCTAGCAATCTCAGGAGTTTTACCCTAATAACCCAGAAGAGATGCTTAACATCAGGTAGAGTTATTTTTTTTTAAAGTGGGAAGAAGTCAAATAGTCATAGTTAAAATTGCATTTTTCCAAGTTTTAATATCCATACAAACTCAGACACTACAGCAAAGAACAATGCTCAAGAGCTTTACAGGATAGCTTGAGAATTGATGTCAAAATGATCTCTGACTTAGGGAAATATACTGAAAAATCAGATAAGCTTTTCTTAACTTTTATACTAACAGAAACTCCTGCCCGAGATTACTTTTTTAAAATAGTAAATAACACAAGTAATATACTTTTAATATCAGTTAACTTTGTGCAGCTAAGACCAAAGCATGCGTCTTGAGGCTTGGATAACTACACATAAGATCAGATAGAATAAGAGGTTTGCTTTTCTTTGGAAGTGTTTTACCTGAATGCTGGTAGGCAGATGTTTATACAATAGTGCCGGTGAATTCACACACTGAGCAGTGCTCCTGTGAATAGTTCCAATACAGAAGTGAGGGTGACAGAGCACTGCTACAAAAGTGCTGGCTGATATTTGTCAAATTTTTAACTGGAGCACTCATAACTGTCACAATAAAATGTACCTGTTCTAGTTTAAGAATCTGTAATGTTGGTATATTTGTATATATTGCAGGAATTATTTTTTTTTCTTTTGCCTATCATCTGCTGTAATGGAAAATTTGGGAAGCAAAGCTTCAGAACATGATTAGTGAAAAGTGTATTCATCAAATCTTTGCTTCTGCTGAAAAGGAGGAACACTGATAAAGATGCATAAATGAGAAAATGTAGTTTAAAAAAATGCAAACACAAAATTACTTACAGTTGTATTTTTTAGTTAGGTGACTGAATTTCATTGGTAGTGCATACTTGAAAGCTCTCTTGGTATCAGTGGTGGCCTGCATAGGTTTGGGTAAATAAGTATAATGAGGAAATCTCTTCACCTGAATTCGACCTGAACAGCAATAGCCTTTGAATCAATAATGTTCATTAATAAATTAACCTGGTAGCCTTTATGAGCATTTTCCTAAAAGGGGAGATTTAGTTACTAAATTTACTGGTTTTGTTCTTCACTATATAGACTTCTCTAAGCTCATTTTAGTTATACTGCTACGGTTTTGACTACATCTGAACATTCCCTGAGGTGGCTGCTCCTGCAACATTTCAGAAATTCAGGGTTTTTTATTTATTTACTTGCTTCCTAGAAATGTGCTTAATTGTCTGAGATGTAAAATGAAAAGGATGAAAAATTTTAATTCTATTTCAGTTGGAAAAATGGTTAGAGAACATAATTTCATGCTGTTTATAAGTGACACTTTCAGTAACCGTTTAAGTTCAAGATGAAAAGGATGGCAAAATGGTTAAGATGACAGTTACTTGCCCGTCTTTGAAATGGCTCCTGTGAGTTAGCAGTTGTTTGGCTGAAACGAAGGAAGTACATCTCTGTGCCCTGTTTGCATAAGTATTCATTGTGAAATGAACTACTTCTGTTGATTTAAGACTACAGAATGATTGGTAGGAGATACTTATGCACAGAGGTAAAGTATTTAAAGCAAAACAGTATAGCCTTGATTTATGGAAAAATACACAATAATTGAAAGAGTAACAAAGAATAATTTCATTAATCTCTTTATGTAGAGATGTATGGTGAACAACACAGGGATTTTGTTTGGATTTTTTTAGTTGCATAGAAGACTGGTTTCCTGCTTGAAGTGTACACAGAGTATAAATAAATATATATATTTAAAAATAATTACTTCATAAAAATAGAGGACTATCAAGAACAGCTGTTGCCTAAAAATTAATTTTTTTAAAAGAAATTATTAAATCTGTAAGTAATCTTATTCCATTACCTCCTGAGCATCAGTGAAGTCAGAATTCAGCTTGAGCAACCTCATATCTAGAGAATTTAGAATGTGTTCATCTCCTTCTTTATGCAAACCATATGTGTATGTCATAGGTAGACTTCTGGGATTTTTTTATGAAGTTCAAAAATTGAAATAGAAAAAACTTGCTGTTTCTATAAATGCGGTGTTTGTAGCTCAGTTTTTAGCTTAGCCTCTTAGTTTAGTGGGATAGGTTTTTCTATGTTGAGATTGACCAAAGATTAGGTGTCTTCTGTCTTCAGCGAATTGTGTTTAGGTGTTGTGAAATCTGTAAATATGACACTTCCTGTCCTTTTTTGGGAGAAAGAGTAGCAGTCTTGAATGGTCACAGCAATGTGACTATTACCTGTGTGACACAAGGACTGTTCCTTAGTAGGAGGGAATGAAGTCCCCAAGCATCGTCAGCCAGCACAGTTTTGAAATCTTCTGGTTATAGCATTTTAGGATGGGGAAATTAGCACATCACATTTGTCACAGTTTAAATGTTTCCTGCTGCAGTCAGTGCAGTTTGTGAATTACTTGTAGTTTGTAGTTGTGTCCCTGTATTAATGTTTGAATTTGAATATGTTATTACTTTGATGTTTCCGTGTCATGCCAAATTGCCCTTCACTTCTTGATTGGCGAGCTGGGTGATCCTACATCTGCTAATGTTGATGGAGTTCTTACATGATACCCTATGTAACAGGATATTGCTGGGGACAGTGGCTACCTCCTGACTGCTTAGAGTTTATTAGTAAGAGTCATGTAACATTTATGCTTTCAGGTTCTTGAACAAGTTAAAATGATGCAGAGACGAATCAGAATGCTATTTGAGAAAACAGTCTTAAAGCAGGATTATATTTCAGTTCAATAATACTCAGGGAAATACGTGATCAAAATTCTCTTGAGTCGTTTTGAAAGCAGATTTGCCTGATCCACTCTCCAAACACTAGTTGCAAGATGTCAGAAAAGTACAGTGTTTTGTTAATTGAAAATTACGACTGTCTTGAATTTTCACTTCTAGGAGAGGTGGCAGAAAAGAAGAAAATGGGTTGGAAGAACTGAAGATAATTTCCTACGCCATTACAATAAACTTACATTCACCATTCAAATTCATCGTTGATGTTCTGGGTAGTATTAATTTGATTTGTGTACCAACATAAGCAATTTTGTGAATCTGGGAAAGACTTTTACTGGCTCTTGAGCATAAGAACAGTTGTACTGGGTCACTCCAACCTTGGCAGTAGTTGATAATTGTTGCAGAGAAGAGAGCAGAACAACAGGGCAAGCAAATGCATAGTCACACAGTTACGGAATGTTCCCCAGCCTCTCCAGCATTTTGACTCTCTGTGATTTTTTTGTCTTTTTTTTTCTTTCGCTTTTTTCTTTTAAACATCTGAGCTTTTGAAAGTTTGGAGGAAGTTCTTCCTGAATTTAACTGTATATTAAATAATTATAATTTAAATGTATATTATTAAGTAGTCATGACAGACATTTTGTTAAGATACTGTAATTCCGGTTTGGTTTTAGTCATGATAATATGCAATAGTTATAGTTCTGTATCTTGTAGTGGAGAGAGATGACATTCTGGTGGGATTTTTTTGGTGGGGGGGAGAGGCAGGGGAATTGGGGATAAGTTTGTAATTCGCAAAGACTCTATATATCAAAACTTACTGCTATGGTCCTTTGCATCAACATCATGTCTTCCTGAGAGTCGAGGACCTAACTGTAAATTTAAATGGAGGACTAAATTAAACATTTTCTCTCTATGAATAGACAAGTTTTTTTTAATAATAGCTTTTTAAACATGCCTTGGTACCTTATTTAGTCCTAACTAATAGTGTTTAATACTATTTTCCTATTTGGTCGTTGAGAAGACTTATGCAGGACCATAGGTTTTGTGCTGCTATAAAGCATTTAAAGAATAGTTTGTTTATCAAAAACTATATGTAATTAATTTTCAAGTCAGCATTGTAGTTATCCTTCATAACTACACGGAATGGTCCTTCAGTTTTCTCTTTCTATCCTGAGAAAGCTGTTAACATTTCAACTATAAAACCCATTTTTTCGAAGTTTTATGAGTAAAGTCTGGCATACTAGGTCACACAATGGGAATAATTAACATAATTCCAAGGTGAAAATGTAAGAATGGCTTTTCTGCTCATATAATCTCAGTGTCTTGGTTAGAAATAATATTATAAGACAGTGTTTTGGAAAGCGGTCCATTTTGGAACTGCTCTTCAAGCTGACTGCAAAAAAAGAAAAAAAAAAAAAGAAAGTCCTTTAATTTACAATATTTTATGCACATCTGCAACAGACAAATTTGTACAATCACAATAGCCATTTAAATTTTACTTACTTTTTTCCAGAAGCACGCATGTGCAAGTCTAGATGCAGAGAATTAAATATGAAGTTCTAGTTCATAGGTATTTTTGTATATGTGATGGTTAATTTCTGAGTGATGTAGGAAGAGGAATACTTCTGTTACTTTCTTTGCCACTTTCCGTGAAAGAGAGGAGGTGTGCTTTTTTCTGTATTAGTGGGCCACTTTCATATATTCAAAGCGTTCTTAAGCAACAAGAGTGAAAATGATCTAAGTTCTTAGCTTTTGTTTGCTTTCTGTTTTCACAAGCATGAGTTACTGGAACTTACCTATATTCAAAATAAAGTGTTCTTTGTATGATTCCCCCATGAAAGCTGTGGGAATCAAACTAAATAAATCTCTAGGTACATTCTGCAGAAATCACTCTTTTAGTCACATGTACTTTCTAAGGGGTTATTCTCAATTGTTAAAACTTGATATACATTTGGATTTTTTAAATCAAATTTTCAAGTCTTATTTGGCAAAACTTTTATGTCACATTATACCAGTGCAAAGTATTTCTCACCTTACTGATTTAAGTGTGATAGTAGAATTTTAACTGTGATCATAGAGGATATCTATCTGGCTTTGTATTCAGTACATTTTTAAACATAACTACATTCACTTCATACTACAGACAAAAAGATTTTTATGTTTTTACACTACAAATTGAGACATACCTTCAGTCTGCACATGCATTACTATGTTTTTGAAAATCATAGGTTGAATGTAAAGTGTTCATGCAGTAAGTTTTTTGAATCTGGCAAAGTAGAATTGATGTGTTAGTATAAGTAATAACAGGAGTGATCCGTGTCGTGCAGTTTGCTTTTGCATGTAGCTTTCTCATCTTTCACGTTCTCAGGTTTTCTGTGCAGTTTCTACCTTTTGAATTAGATGTAAATTAAAAATACTTTAGTATAATGAAGATTACATAATTGTCCTGATATTTTTTTTTACAAGTTGGAGATGGTAGGATATGACTTATCATTGATGTCTCATTTTGTTATTACAAGTCTTGATTAAGAAGTGTTTTAGCAGGCTGATTACTTATCATACAGTCTTACATAGGCACCCCTAAGTAACTGATTTCTAAAGTTTCACTGCTTTTAATAACTAATAACTCCTTGCTGTTTCAGTGGAAGTGGAGAATGGGGCATTAATGTTTCTCGTTGGTGTATTTTGCTCAACTTTCTTCATTTTGGCACCATGTACTTTAACAGGCCACTAAAACAACTTGACAATATACAATTGCATAGCATTTGCACTCTAAAAATATCTAATAAATGTAGAGATGTATAGGAAGTTCTCCAGTATTATCCATAATCCAATCATTACTGTATTCTTTCAGTAAGAGGAAAATACCTCTTGTGTTCTTAGTCAATGGTGAGATGCTTGACTGTAGTGAAGTATAGCTTCCTTCTTTAAAGAAGTATTTAGGAGTATTTAATCTTTTATTTCACCTTTTGGCCTTGTGATTCTAGTAGATGTGACATAGCTGCTAGTGCAGTCTCTCACTTGAGAGTTACTGTATATACATTGGCCACTGTGTACAGTGCTGTGTACTGTTTTAGCACCTACCAAATGATGCATATAATACACACTCCTCAGTTTAACTCATGCCTGACTTCAGAGTTACTGAATTATTTGTGTGCTAAAGCCTACCATTCTTTTTTTTTTTTTTCTCATTCACATGTGCATAACAGAACAGTGAATTGGCACGCTGCTAGCATACTGAATGTGGTCAAATAATGCTGCTAAATCTGTCAGGCGAAAGGAGTCGTCACTTGTGCTAATATAGCTATTGCTGGTCCTCTTTCATCCCTGCATTAGATGGAGCACTAGCTGTTTTGTGCAGCTGGACTTCTGTGGTGTTCTTTCTCTCTGGAGAATGGGATCTGTCAGAATGCATCATGGTTCTCACTGGGGAAAAACAATGTCACAGTCCTGAAGGGGTGAAAAAATGAGTCAAGCCTTAAAAGGTCATGAGAGTTGAAAAACAAACAACAACATGATATTGGAGATTTTTGATATACATGCATCTGTGAATAACTTTTAGGCACAGAGAAGAATGGAATTCTTGAGGCTAGAGTTTTAAAAACACCATCTTTTCTCTGTGCTAAAGATTATAATTGTAAGTATGGGGTGTTAGTGCAGAGTTGTGGGTAAGAAACTCTGGTGTACCAGAAGTAAACAGAACAGCTATGGCTGCTTCAAAGTTTTTGCTGCCCTACAAAAAGCAGACAGAAAGTGAGAGTAAAGATTAGCAAGCTAAGCTGTTGCTGTAGGACACAGCTGGGCTGGCTTACAATTTTTGTGCATATCAACAAGTTTTTAGATGATATTTGAGCAAAATGGCTTTGTGTACATTAATTGGGACAACTTGCCCACTGTAAAGTCCAGGCTAAAAAAAAAAAAAAGGATGACTTTTCTATTGAGTTTCTTGTGGAACAGGTATGTCTTGCTTCCTCCACTCTACCTGTGAATGGCTTAGTGTCACAGCCACTTCTTGAGTGGATTTTGTAAAAATTTAGTATTCAATTTGAGTCAGTAACTCAGTAGAGAGCTAACATAGCCAGAAGAACAAAAAGGATTCTGCTGAGTTACTTGGCAGGATAATTTGGTAGTGAAGTTGAAGATGGGTACTGTAGTGGTGTTAAAGATAAGGGTATGTTATACAGTGGGAGAGGGAAGGAAAGTAAGGGAAAAGGGGCTGTACATCTTTTGGCAGAAGAAAGCTGGAAGATCAGCTCAGTCATTTTGCACAACTCCACTCTCAAAAGCACCATGGGAAAGAATGTGAAGATGTTTGGTTGTTGCTGTGGTCTAGCTGGGGTTCACAGAATCGTTTTGGTTGGAAAAGACCCTTGATGATCGAGTCCAACTATAAACCTGACATTGCCAAGTTCACCACTAAACTGTGTCCCTAAGTGCCACGTCTACGAATCTTTTAATTACCTCCAGGCATGGTGACTCAACTACTTCCCTGGGCAGCTTGTTCCAGTGCTTCACAACCCTTTTGGTGAAGAAATTTTTCCCAATATGAGTCAGCATCTCAGTAATAAATGAAGTGAGTCAGGAAAGAATAGACTTTTGAAGGGTCTTAAAATAATAACAAGTAGCTTCCCTTCTTGGTTTTTTGTTTCAGGTACCAAACAGCAACTTCTGAGAAGATAGAGAGTAAGAGCTAAGAAATCTCTGCAGCAGTGATATGAACTGGGGTCTTTAAAAC
Organism: Dasyornis broadbenti; assembly: GCA_013397935.1. NCBI lineage: Eukaryota > Metazoa > Chordata > Aves > Passeriformes > Dasyornithidae > Dasyornis > Dasyornis broadbenti. The sequence goes on along the minus strand of VZRN01000986.1, from coordinate 10,257 downwards.
AACACACACAACACCAATTAGCTCAGTTGGTTAGAGCATGATACTAATAACACCAAGGTTGTGAGTTCAATCCCTCTACAAGCCATTTACTGAAGAATTAGAGTCAGAGATTCTTGTGAATCCCTTCCAATTCAGAATATTCTGTGAAACCCTGACAACAGTCCCTTCCTCTCCCCTCATAACACCCACCAAAAACAAAAAGAGAAAAAAAAGAAAAAAAAAAAAGGAAAAACTCATCCCCAGCAAACCCATACAAACAGAAAACCAAACAGAAAAAAGTCTTTGTCAACACTGAGATGAGCTGTTAAGCTTGACAATGAAATGTTAAGACTGTGATACTTCTTTGGAAGATCAATCTCTCATTTTGCGCCATGTTTTTTTCCATTTCTGCATTATTTGGTATTTTATAGTGCCTTTGTAAGATTTTGTGACAGGAAGATAGACAGTGCTGGATCTGATCTGTGATTACAGGAAAGCCATGTGGCTTAGTTTTTAGAATCCAGAATGTATTTTGTCTATTTCCAAGCCCATTTCAATATGAGGGATAGACTAGGAAAAGATTGTGTTGCCATTTGTGAAGTCACATTAGTAAGTTTAAATTCTTTTATGTCTTTGATGTGAAGTTTTCTTATGCGTGCCTACTTTCCTTACTGTCTGTACTTTTACTAAAATTGAGTCACGCTTGAGTAAGTAATATGAATTTTCTACTTCTTGTTAATATATGATGCATTTTCAGAAGAAGGAAAAACAAGATACCCAGTCTTTCCTTGAAGTTAGTATGTCACAGTTATTTTGGTTTTTATAGAATACTTTTTGTGAGAAGGTTCTTCTGAAGTTTAAAACAAGACTTCATTGGACAATATTTGACCAAAAAGGCTTCTGTTATTTTAGTTCCTTCTGAGGTAATATGCTATGTGAGGGTCTTTATTTCTTTACTATCTTGTTTTTCTACAGCAGTAGTGGTTTTGACAGGATTGAAGTGAGACAGTTTACTTGCTCTGTTATCAATTCAGTAGTGGAAATGTCTGTCATGTTCTCAGTTTTTTCACAGTTTTGTAGCTTTTATTCTGGAGTCCCCACTTTGCTTCAAATTACTTATCTGCTAGTGAAGCTTCTAGGAGATACCTGACTGTCCTGCTAAGCACCACAAACGTGTTTCCTCAAACTTTTCAGTCTCTAAATATGAGAGGTTTTCTTCAATAGAAAGAGGACAAGGTGAGGGAAAAGTTGCTGTAACTGCATTCTTTCATGTCAAAATAGAGGAAAACGGTTTATTTTATTTAGGCATCCTTCTTACACAGATCTGTCATTTTTACAGCATTGTTAATATGAGAAATTGAAGTATCATTGTGTCCTTATTTCTTCACATCCAAATTGACTGCCTTTTTCCACAGGGGAGCTTGCACACTTCTGAGTTAATGCCAGCTTTATCAGATAGCTGAATAGGAATGCTCATTGCCACTGATGCAGAAGAGGTTTTCTGGGCTAATCCCATGGTCTTTCCTGTCCATACAGTGAGTTTAGTTTTTGTAAGGGTTTACCATGCTTGCGTAGCCACTTGTACTTTCAAAATTAAAATATACTTTCAGTCATTTTGGAAAGTTATGTTGTTCTAAGACTGCTCAGCTGGGATCTTTCTTGTGGCATAACAGGGAATTCTACAAGTCCAAAAGTGATGTGAGCCAGGGAAATTCCCACATTACCCAAGGCAGGCCAAAGCATAGATATGAGCCAAACTGTATTTTCAAAGAAACCAGATTATGAGGAAGTTATTATTCTCTCCTGTTATGTTCTCTTGAAATTAAGGGGCTATATGATATAAACTATTTATAGTGCCATAACTAATCCAAACTACTTGTTTTCAGTGTGCCCCTTCCCTGGAAGTGTTCAAGGCCAGGTGAGGTAGGGCTCTGAGCAACCTAGTCTAGTGAAAGGTTCCCTGCCCATGGTGAGGGGCTTGGAACCAGGTGATCTTTAAGGTCCTTTCCAATCCAAACTGTTCCATGATTTTATGGCTTGTGCTACTGCAAACCTCCGGAACTGATTTAAACCCTGGAAAAGCAAACTGTGCAGAGGAATCCTAAACCTGGCATAGATCTAGTAAGATTCTCACTGTCTCTAATTTCTTGACCATATCAAAGATTTTTCTTTTTTTTTCCTAGGGATTCAAAGAGGTCCATGCACATATTCCAATTTAAATTCAAAGTTATTAGATGTCTGGTTTTACTATGCGTACTGCTCAGCAATACAAGGTAGCTGTGTCTGTACTTGTGTATCTGGTGGCTGACTTTGTATGCTGTGATTAGGTTTGAAAAGGGATCTTTCGCATCTAGCTGGTGCTAATAGAAATTGATGCCCATGTTTAAGAACCTATCTTGTCTTCCCAAAATCTCACTGATCCTTTGTTTGAAAATTATCACAGTTACATGGTGTGACTGTAGCATGTCTCTACTTGTGCTAAAGGTTCATTATAAACAGCATAGTCAACACAATTGATAACCTTACTCTTGAGCAGGCATCTAGCAGCTAATCAGGCTAATGGCATTTGATTTCATTGGCTGATAGACAAAATCTTTGTTGACTACGGTGGGTTAACAGGTTTGTATACTTTAATTGGGGTGCCTGCCTGTAGGTGTCATAATTTTAAATGCTGCCATGATTCCTGATAGTGGTGGAAGTACAGGTCTTGTCTTTCCAAACACATTCTGGATATATCCTGATGACATTGCTGGTTTTGTTTACTTTTCTAAATTTGTTGCTATAAGTTTTTAAACTACAGGAAGCGATGTAAAAGCATGGTTTGTAGTGAAGGTGATGCTTTCTTTACATGTCCAATGCTTGATTTCCTTTGCATAATGAAAAATACACAAATGCACTTTTAGGACAAACAGGAAGGTAAAAGGCTATGTATATGCCACAAGCTCAGCTGTAGCTGTTCATTCTGCTGTAGGAGGCAGGTTTTTCTTACTTTTCTTTGTTAGTGTGGGACACAACACACAAAAGCTCTCTCTTTGATGCTTTTCAGCTGTCTGGTGTTCAGGCATGTCTTAAAGACTTCATTTTATGTAATGCAGTTATTTCTTCTTTTTGGTATTACTTCCAATAGTTTACATTTTCAGGATAGCCTTGGTTTTTCATTTATCTCAAACTGCTGATAGTATTGTTGTAATACCTGTCCTCAGTGTATAATCTAAGACTCCATGAGAATCCCGCAGTCAAACATGTCCCTTTAAAAACTGCCCTGTCACAGTACCACTACTTACAGAGCTTACTGCAGTATCTGTTATAGTAGTTGCCTGTGCAAATTCCTGGGCCCAGCCCCACTCTGTGCTTCTTATTCCTCGCTGCCTCAACTTCCAGCTTTAAACCCAAAAGTGGGACAAGAGTGTCTCTTCTCATCATGATAGTCCTTTTCTGTTTTCCAGCAGAATGAAGGGTCATCAGTTGGTGTATGAATACTGTTTTGTGCAGTTTCATTGTTGTGGGTGGGTGGGGTTTTTTGTTTGTCTGTTTTTGTTGGGATGGTGGACCCTTAGGAAGAAAAGAGAAGACATTCTTAGGCCTCTGTTTACCTTGTAGTTCACTTCCCACATCACTGCAAAGGCCTAGCCCTCTATTTAAAGTTGAGCATCATTGTGGAAAATGTGAAGAGCAGAAATGAGATCTTTCCAAAATACCGCCAACCCTTTGTCTGGAGGGACAAAAGGAGTAATGTGGTGTACCAGTAACATGCTATATTTTTACTTCTATCTTTAAGCTTACTTTGTCTTTAAATTACAGGGGGATTAAGGATAAAGTTGTTCACTTACAAGATATAGGGATTGGAGTTTCAGACACTAAATAGATTTCATTGTCAACTGCAGATCTAAGATACTGATTAAAATCAGCTTTAAAGTAAGAGTGTCTCTCTTCCATGGCCTTTAACATTTATTCTACAGAACTCAGGTATGCCTGGTTTTGGTCTCTAGCATAAATCAGATTGATGCTTCTTGGAGCAAAAGTGCTCGTAGTTGAGACCAGGAGAGAACCTATTCTATTTATGAAACTGTATGTTGAATGCATGTCTAGATTTTTGGTTTTGTTTTTTTTTTTTTACTGTATCTGTTAATATCCTGTTTTCTTTTGCAGACCCTTGTGATAATATGAGAGAGATTCTCCAAAATGTGGCCAAATTACAAGGCGTGTCAAATATGAGAAAACTAGGTCACTTGAATAATTTTACTAAGGTAAGAGCTCAAGTAGTGTTATGGAATATGTGATCCTACAGGTAAAATGGTTTGTATTTACTCTGTCAGACATTGGCTGGGACATTAATGAAATTGCTGAACATCACAGAACAGTACTCGAAGTCTACATACTGTGGGAAAGGAAGGTATCAAATAAGGACAAGCAAATATGTGAATGCAGGGTTATGCTGAAGTTTGCATACCTATCCTGCTGGCTGAATTTTGTAGTATTTTAGTGCTTAGAAAACAGAAATATCTTCCAATTAATGGATTAAGTTGCATAAATAGAGCTAAAGATTTGGTTCCTGTCCTGCAGAATTGAATCAAAAATGTAAAATGCCAGGCTTGCTGGATATAAACTGATTGAGTATGGTGAGGGGGCAGGGCTCAATGCACATCATGTGCAATGTTTTGGACACTAATAGAATAGGAAGTGCCAACTTTCACTGGAGTTTTCATAGTGAAAAAGATTAAAGGGTCAATTTCTGGAATATATCCAGGTGGATGATTTTTGATGTGCTTCTTCAAAATCATGGACATTTGACAGGTTCGTGCTGAAAATATGAGAGATATATTGGAAATTGTCATTGTGTGCTGACGAGGCAAGAATTAAAAACTTACTGCAGGATCAGAGTGTAAGCTGAAGAAAAACAATGAAAGATATTCAGAAGGACAGCAAATAACATTTTTTGGGTAAAAGAGAAACCTGTAGAATGAAGCTGAGAGGACTCACGGGAGGTGGGCAGGGAGTTAGGGAAAAGGTGCTCAGTATAGGATAGTGAATGGTTGTATAGGGACCAGTTGTTCCATTTGTCAAGGCAAGGGAAATGTGTTGCAGTCAGTGAGGTAGGAGATGTTGGAGCTTCAGTGTGAGTGTTACCCAAATTGATGGACTGATAGAAGGACATGGTATGTACACCTTTCTGATAGAGGTAAGACAGCACTCCTGAAAATGAAAAACGAGTTCCTGTGACTGGGGATGGATCCTGCAACAAGCAGGAGCCAAGAAATAACACAGTAGAGGAGAATTTGAGAGATAAAATAAGGTTTAAATTATGGTTACAGATGAGCTTGTTATAAAGAATTGAGTAAGATTGCCAGGAGTCCAGTTGACATTTTGGAGCCAATCTTAAGTGAAAGAACGAATGCTCACGGGAAGGTGTGCGGAACCAGTTGATACAAGAAACACAAACATGCATGATAACCTTTGAAGTAGGCATTGTGGCTGTTAAAAGCACTCCTTGTGAGATTGACCACTTCAGCGATAATGTGTAAGATTCAGTTAGCAGGAGGGTGGGTACTGAGAACAAAATCAAAGTAACAAATGAATTTCTCTTCTAATGCATTATTAGCAAATCTGTGCGTACTCTGTTTTCTGGATTGGTTCAGAGCAAGGGTAGGTGCATAGCATTCATTGAGCAACTGATCTTAATGCTGAAATCTTTTCCTTGCGTCATTGCCTTGTGTCTGTCAGACGTCAACCATTGATAGAATGCTGCTGTTTTCACTGGGTTTCCAAAATGTATTGCAAGAAAAGCCCTTTATTCTGCTAGAAAAGTCTGCTGCATAGCTATTTTTCCTTTTTGTGATAATCTGGAAACTTGGAAATGTGAATGCTCCCAAATTCTCTAGTTGTCTTAAAAATTAAAGAGCTGGATTAGGTTTGTAGATGTATGATTTGTAGTAAAAAGTCAATATTTGAAACTATGGATCTTAAAATGGTGTCTATTTTGCAATTGAAACTCAGATATTATGCACCCATAATTGTGATAAAATAGTAAATATGCATATTGTTATTAAAACATTAACTAAATATTGTTTTTAAAAGATAGTTTTGATAAACTGAATAATTCCATAATTGAATATTTGAAGAATGTTTGGGGATTTTGTTAAACCCAGTATTGAAAATGGAAAATATTTCAGAAATGCAAGGAAGTTTTTCTTAAATTGCACTTAAGACTGGCAGGAAATTATGAGTTTGTGAAAAGCAACTTAATAAAATTAAATATGACTTTTGAAGATGGAGACTGTAGTTCATAACTTGGTTTTGATTCTAAATCAGACTGACCCTGCATAAGGGAATCATATTATTGTTTCATATTTAACGCTTGTTCTTATATTCATCTCTGTGGAGTATGTGCTTTATAAGTGTATAACTTAGTGTCTTTGGTTTTAAAAACTCTTCCTATTTTCATTTGAACTTTAAGTGCAGTTACGCGAATAGAATAAAAGTTGCAAATTGTACTGCATTGTCTGCTCTGTAGTTGGAACAATTCTGTGTTTTTCATTCCAGTGGTTAAAAGTGAAAGCCTGGAGCTTGGCAAGATAGTTTTATTTCCTTTTTGCACTCCGTTCTTCTACCATGAGTTGGTATAGTCTCAGTTCCTCCTTTGTGAGACAGGAGTGTGAGTAAGATTGATACGCTAAGGTCTGAGGATGTTTGTATCCTATCTTGGAATTATAGTGAATATGAACTTGATTTGTTTATGAATTGTTGCGTTTTGTGGTCCATTTTTGAAGAGCTACTTGTTATCTGGGATATTTGTACTATGGACAGGGAAAGGACTGTTGAAAATTTTTAATAGCATATTTCAGATAAAATATTATGGTGTCTTGGGGATGTTTTTTTTATCCCATACCAACTTTGGTTTTTTTTTAATTTTTATTTTTTTGTTTTGTGTCCGGGATGGTTGCTGTACCTCTCTCCAGCCCCGGCTCTGGGGATATTGCAATGATTGCGAGCCCACCCAAGATTTCCTGGGAGAGTTAGGGCAGGGGCAAGGGGCAGCTCTGCCCTTTCCTCCTGAGTGGTGGATTCAGCTGGCCATGCAGCATGCTCTGTCTCTAGAAGAGATCCTGTTGCACATGAGGTTTTGTCTGTTTCTCTTTGTTTCTTTTTCCTTCGGCACTGTGACTGGGCTTGCTGGCTCATTTCTCTGCCTCCCTGCTGTTTGGTAGCCCAGAGCCGGTGTGTGCCGTGCCAGGACAGGGAGCGCCCCATTGCCCACCGGGGCACTGCTCTTCCCTCTGCACAGCCCGGACCAGGGACCAGCCATTGCCAGTGAACTATCCCGGGGAGAGATTCCCAGCTTAACCCCCGCCGTTTTTCTGTGACTGCTCTGGGTTCTTGCTATACTGTAACCAAACACCCTGCGCCTTCCAGGACGCACGCTGCTCCTGCCACAGCTGTGGAGTTTCTGCTACCTCTTGCTTGCTACCCCGGGTGAGCCAGCCCTGCCATTCCAGCTTGCTGCCCTGAGGTCCCAGCTGCAGCCCACCCGCCATTACCCCATGAGGGAGACGCGGCTGAGCTCGTGCCACAGCGCCCCCTGCAGGGGCGGGGGAATCAGCGCACCTGCCCTGCCCGGCCAGGAGCCACCAGCGCCCCCTTCCGGCTGTGACCGTAACTGCACCGAAGGGGAGGGTGTGTGACAGCCCAGAGAAGGCTGTTACTGGGTTTCTGGTTTGTTTGCTGTTGCTGCTGTTACTGTGGTTTGTTTGTCTAGTAAAGAACTATTATTCCTTTTTCTTATATCTTTGCCTGAAAGCCCCTTAATTTCAAAGTTATAATAGTTTGGAGGGAAAGGGGTCATATTTTTCCATTCAAAGGGAAATTTTTGCCTTCCTTGGCAAATACCTGTCTTACAAACCAAGACAGATTTTGTTGCCCAATGTGAGGCCTGAGGGCATCAAGGAAAAAAGGGTGCAGTAGGAGTAACGGTTTCCGGGTAACCTACTTTTGTGTGCTGAACGTAGAAACCTCACTAAGCGGCACCATATGGTCTAGCATACCTTGATTTGGGTGGCACTTGGTTGTAGCCAGATTTTTCGCATTCGCAGCTCCTTACCTAAACATGGGACCTATGACTATGGCTACTGTGGCTGTTATCCATTTCACACAGTGGGTCAATAAGGTAAGGAATTGATGGATTTTTAACTTCCTTTGGAAGGCGGACACATGAATACAGGGCTATCACACACTATGTGTATGTTTTTAGAGTCTCTTTAATAATGGTACCTATTGTGAGGAAATAACACCGGGGGAAGCTTTCTCCCAGCTCTTCACCCATTTCTTTGGGCCTGCCATCTCAGTGTTCCAAACGTTCTGATATTCTTTGAATTCTAACGATATCGTACAGTGGTTGGTGCTGCTAATAGGTCTGTTCTACTTAGCATTCGGAGACGAGATGAGACTGCCCTGGGTAATCACTCTAACATCTGCCCCAAAGCCTAGGGATGCCGCTCCAGAGCCAGAACCTGACCCTGCCCCATAGCCAGACCCTGCCCAACAGCCCGTCTCAGAAATGAACAACCAGATTGGCTGGGGGTAATGGAAGAAATGATAGACCAGATGCTGAGGGAATACACTTCCTCAGCTGGTGGGAAAACCTCTCCCTGTCTCAAAGAGGAAGAGTGTGATGGTACAGCAGTGGAACCCACAGACATTACAACTGTCCAGGTTCCAGCTGAACCACAAGGGCAGTCACAGCCAGCAGCAGTTGCCCCTGAGTAGAGGAGGAAGTATAAAACCAAATTGTTACACCCAGTTAATGGTGATGGGCTTAATGATGAACCAGGGCCCACATAACTAGCAGGAGAGCCAGAGCCTGAAATCACTATCAAGTCCTTGTTGTACAACAGTCTCCGTAATGTGCAAAACGACATTGTGCAATGGGGGTGTGAGGCTTATTTGACCTGGTTACTTCAGGTTTGGGACCTTATGGGCCCAGGTGTGCAACTGGATAGTAGCAAGGCCAGGAATTTGGGATCCTAGACCCAGGACCAGAGTGTTGATTGGGCGTTCTGCCCCTTTCTCACTGGAAGAGGCTTTTAATGAGTGTAAGGGAGAGGTTCGTTCACAGAGACAATGCAGGAGCACTACCATAGATTGCCCTGGAAGACTATTGAAGAAGAGATTCAACAGCTGAAGGAAGTGGCAGTATTAGAGCTGGTCTTTGGAAGGGACGGACAGCATGATAATGACCCTGACAAGGTCTGATGCACAGGGCAAATGCTGTGGAACCTGGCAACTCTAGGGCCATCCCAATACACCACCTGCATTGCAATGATTAATGCTGATGATAACCAAAAGGCAGTGGGTTCCATGGCCAACAAGCACAGATATTACGCACATGTGATCAATGGCCCAGTGCAGACTCATGTCTCTGCTGTGGTTAAGGACCTCAGAGAGGAGGTGAGGAGGAACAGTGTGGCACTAGTGCAAGTTCCAGACCCCAGTGTCAGAACCCAATGTCCCCCAGCTAAGGAGAGAGGACTGAGTTATGGTTCTTCCTGTGTCACCACAGGGAAGAGATGAGAAAGTGTCCTGGCAGCACAGGTGCGTCAACTCGAGGAAAATACTAGTTGAAGGAGTTCTGCTAAAGTGAAGGTAGCCTCACCTTCCTGTGATTGAGCTGCTAAGTACAACAGAAGGAAAGATGATATATCATCCCCTTGAAGAAACCTCTACAATGTATGCCCAGGGGGGAGGGACCCCGCCTCTAGGCAGGTAGAGGCACGGGAAGACTGCGTCTTTTGGACAGTGTGGATCCATCCGATAGCCTGGCACATCAGAGCTACAGCAATATGAAGCGTTGGAGTTGCTACAGCAATATGAAGGTGGACAGTGTATCCTAATGCCATTGGGACATGTGGAGGCAGAATCAATTTCTTTTGCTGGGGTGATGGGGCAATCACAGCAGTTGACCCTGTTGGAAGCTGAGTTGAGACTGACTGGGAAGGAGTGGCAGAAACATCCCATTGTGACTTGTCCAGAGGCCCTGTGTATTGTGGGCATAGATTTCCTCTGGTACAGCTATTTCAACAACCCAAAAGGACTCAAATGGGCTTTTGGAATAGCTGCTGTTGAGGCAGGGGATGTTAGGCAATTGAAGACCTTGCCTGTACTATCAGAGAACTCCTGCAGTTGGACTCTTGAAGGTGGAGGAACAGCAAGTACCAATTGCCACCTCAACAGTGCACTGTTGGCAGTACCGGATGAATTGAGGTGCTGTGATTCCCATCCACAAGA